>CM062396.1:17285052-17599698 GCA_031304145.1 Cardiospermum halicacabum
AAAAAAGTAATGAATTAAAATTTTTCATATTATATACATGATAAATGAAAAATAAATTAAAATAAATGGATATAATTTTTGGGATGGGAAAGTAACCTAAGACCTCAATGAGTTAATAGAGATTTCAGCGGCCTAAAAACTAAGGGTCGAGAGTTAGCACTTCCATAAAGTTAGATGGGCCGACCCATGGAACATGCCCTTTTCAGCCGAAATCCATTTCGACCGAATGTAGAGGCCCGTAAGGCATATTGCCTCCTTGACCAAACAATGCACAGGGCCTTGTTCAAGCTTTTGCCGAATCATCCCAAACCCAATGGGTCCTGTTGAGATGCCACTGATTTAGGCCCAACAAGCTCAGTCAATCCTAAATCAGATTTCTCAAAGTAAGTTTAATTAGAGACTCATTTTCAAATAAGGAAAGAAGAACCAGTTCATGAAATATTAGGAGACCCAATCCTAATAGGATCAAGGTCCCTTGACCCTCTATAAATAGGGGAGAGATGATTAGAAAAGGATCCAAAATTCCTTAATAAGAGAGTTATATTGTTTTATTTGTAAGTTTTAAAATTTTTCTTGACAATCTCAGCCTTGTAAGTTGGTTGTGGTTTATTTGGCACCACAGTTTGACACTCACAGTGGGGCTCGAACCCACAGCCACAAGGTTAAGAGTCTTGAGATATGTATGATTTACACCTAGATTTTCGATAACGAAGAGCATCGTCATGGAAACCACTGACTAGAGCAACTCTAGTAGCTGCAGCGATGAAAGTATGGGACCAAGGTTGAAAAAATAAGTACGTAAGAAGTGCCGCGCTCATGAGATACAGGAACTGAGAGAATTATTCAGAGAACCATCGGAAAAATAACCATAATGCGAGAATCTACGACTTGTTACTCTGACACCCCATTCGCATCTTGGATCCTTTAAACTAATATGCCCAAAAGATTTACCTTACTTCATGTCAAATCTTATGATGGCACCACCGACCCAAAAGACTATATAGCTGGATATAAAAATGACATTGAAGCAGTAAAGTGTAAAAAATTCAGCTCTACCCTCACAAGGTAAAAATTCTCCTTTTAATAACCTATTAATCTTATCATTGGTAAGAACTTTTTATTTTCTTTCTGTCATTTGTTCAAGTTGTAACCATTTCCACGAAAACTAATACAACACTCTTCAACTTGCGAGCAACCATCTTTTTTTTTTTCTTTCCCATTTAGTATATATAATCAAAGAGTTTGTCTACTCTAACTAATCAATCCATAAATTCCTCAATATTTCGATAACCATAAAAATAATGAATATGACATTACTATATTTGTAATTGGTAATAATACGGTTGATAAATGCCCTTTGGTACAGGTCTTAAGACCACCATTTTCTTAAAGTCACAAAGGTTGCAACCTGATCAACAATACTTCCAAATATCACTTCTAAATTTTGCATTCTTTCATCAACATCCCCAATTGAGCCATCCGAGTTGATTAACCATAAGGCATAATCCTTCCATTTTTATCGTAAGAATCACTACTTCAATCCTGCCATTAGATTTTACATACTTTGATTCCACTTGACGCAACGAGTAGCGTTCACAAACATAAATCTCACTTCAAGACTTTGACAATTGAGAAACTTCAATAAAATAACTTTATTATCCAACTTTACCTATGAAAACATAATAGAAAATGACCTTCAATGGTATCAAAACCCTAAACAATGAGAAATCTTAATAGGAAGTAATAAAAAAAGAAATATAATAAAAATAAGAAATTAAATATTGAAATTACGAATAATTGGTTCATCCTAACTTGACTCGTTACTAATCAAATCATAATAAAAAATAAATAAAAAAAAGTACTAATAAAAAATAATTATGTCCCAGATCAAACATTAAAATAACAAAAGATCTTCTATAATTCATTGAGAAGATATGAATATTTTCAATTTTTGTTACTCAATTCTTAAAATAAGTTGAAAAAACACCAACTTTTAAAATAATTCTAAATAATTACACGGACTTTTTTAAAAAAATTAATTAATAAATTTAGGAGAGTGGGTATTTTTTCGAATTATTTTAAAAAGTGATTGCAGAAATAAAAATATCTTAGAAAATATTCAACACTTGATGCCAATCCTTTTCGATGGGTTTACACTTCTTATTCTTATTCTTATTCTTGTTGTTATTATTAAAAAATAACTATTTATTGTTCCATAGTGGTATAAAATAACTTTAAAAATCATAAAAATAAACAATAATATCACCATTAAACATAAAAATAAAATAAATTCATTAAATATTAATATATAATAATTAAAAATATTTAAATAATTTAAACTACATAATTATTTAAAAAGTATTAAAACTTGCATTTTTTAATGGTTTAGTGAAATTAAAATTTAAAAATATTAAATAAACAATTTTAAAACTATTAAATTATTTAATTTAAAATTATTAAAATTAATAATTATTTAAAACCACCCTGTCTCACCAAAACTACTCCTTTATGATTTTAAATTTTGGGAAGTAGAAATCCAAAAATTTTAAGAAAGGAACAGAAAATGATAAAACCCTAAATATGAGTCTATAGATTTTGTGTATACTATTTTTACAATAATTATTAACCAATTCAAGAGAAGTAAACTACAGTAATCCGTTTATGTGAGCAATATCCCGTCCAATATAGAGAACAATAATGTGGCTGAGTTATTATGATGAAAAGGAGAACATAGCCAAAAATACATTATTGAACATTGATTCCCAAGTCAAAATTTGCAGTAGCCAACCCCTGAAAACAAGGTCGTCCATATCTGTCAACATCTTTTTATTATTATCTTGAAACCAAACCGAAGCCAGAAGAAGAGCAAACAAACAAGAGCACGTTTGCAAGCAATTGCATGTTTACTTTTTTCACGCATATGGCTTCAATTTAAAATGATGTCTAGAGTGGACCCAAGTGTCATCTATAGAGGTGGTAGAGAATGATGGTGGTGAGCTAGTGAACCCTAACAAACATATTAGCTCTACTCTAGAAATGAATAAACAAAGAGGTTGTTGAGTTGGGGAGACATGTCATGCCATGCAAATGCAAGTTGGGAAAGGTGTTTGGTTTTGAGGATATCTAGGGTTTTAAATTTGATGATGATGATGGCAATGGCATGTGAGAAGTATGATGCTGTAGAATGATGCTGTCTTTATGGTTTTAATTAATTAAGAAATGGCAGCCATGAGACATAGACCCAACTCAGCTCCTCATTGAGGCACAACTGGGGACTTTGATGGCTGGATGTTTCATCAGTTTTCTTATTCTAAACATGACATGAAACCTGTGATTGTAATTATTCCAGTGATGTTTGTTTGCAGTCTACTAACGTGTAGCTGCACCTTCTCCTATAGTATTGGGTTTAATTTATTGGTTGCGAACATGTCTAAAGCAAAATGATATGAGGCAGGTCAAATTATATGCGAAGGTGGTGGTTAAAAAAGTCACTCACCATTGATCTAAGACCGTTTAGTAAGTCGATCAATGATTCACTATCATTTTTATGAGTAGACTCAATAATTCAATTATTGGAAATATTTAGGGAAAATTACATCAAAGGTGAATTTGCATTCAGAGTAAATGAGTTTTTAAAATGTTGCAATTAGGTTAGGGTGTGTTTTGGGTGTGTTTGACTGAATTTTTTTTTTTAAATTAAAAAATATGTATACATTTAAATTTTATATTTTTAATTTATTATTATTTTTTATTTTCCAAAATAAACTTAATACTATTACTTTTTTAAAATTAACCCAAATAATTTTATTAAAAAATAATTTTTCTTTAAATTTTTAATTAGAATTAATATAATGGAAATATATTATTTGATTAAAATATTAAAATAAAATAAATTATTTGATTAAATATTATAATAAAAAAAATTAATAAAATATTTGTTTGAAATAAAAGTAAAAAATATATTATTATTTGATTAAAATATTAAAATGTAAAAATAAACCTTTCAAATAAAAAATAAATTTAAAAATATAATAAAATATATTTAGAGTGAAATTTCTTAAATTAAAAATAAAACTAAAAAAAAATGTCAAACACATCCTTAACTACTAGCTACATTCTAAAAAACTCATTCACTCTCATTGCAAATATACTCAAACATAATTATAAGTGTGAATATCTTGAACCTTGAACCTCATTCACTTCTTATGTAATTTTCCCAAATATTTATTTATTTATTACGGAAGCCTATTTCTAGTCCCAACTAATCACACTTTTATTCTTTAAGAAAAAATTATATCTACTTTATGTATTATCCTAATTTAAATTGCATATGTACGTAGGCCATTAATAAATATAAGTCATGTTTCTATTTGTGAATATTTAATATGCTTTTCATCTTTAGTTGGCCATGAATACAATATTTTTTCCCATTTTTCATCTTTCATTTAATTTTAATTACTGGTAGGTCGATTTCAACACCCATCTTACTTTCAAATAGAAGGGTATTTATTACATGCGCGACTAAAGGATAAAGATTCCAAAATCTTTTTTAGACTTCATTTTTAGCTATGTTAAGTTGGACTAAACTGGGCTTTATTGTTACGATCGAAGCCTAACTACCCATAGGGTGATTAAAATGTGACCGCAAGTAGATAAACATTCCTGCGATCAAACCCTTCAAGATCCATCTTCTGCGGTCACACACAACAGATTCTTCTAGATTCTATCACAGTTGTCCTATAATCATTTCAGTAACAATCTAACCAACCAACAAATTCAACAAACCCACCTGCCCATGTAAGTGGAATCTAACCTAGATCCTTATCCAATCTATTAGATTCTCTAAAGAATCATGATTGATCTTCGTACGATCACTATAAATAGGGTTCATCATCAGCAAATAAGCTCTCCAGACTCTACACATAATTCACCCACAAACACCAAATCTCTTCCCTAAAATTTTCCTTTAAAAGCCTAAACTAACTTGACCATCGGAGAGTTTTTCGGCCAACACCACACTGGTTTCTCTAAGGCCTCAATCTTCTTCTCTTACAGGTGATCAACGATCAAATTGAAGGAGATGGTACCCCATGCTTCAAGCTCGCAACCGGATTCAATGTCATAAATTACTACTTATTAGAAGAATTAAGAAAATACCAAAAAGTAAATTAATCTATATGTTCAAATTTAAATATTTCATGATCAATGTGAATAAAGACATAGGACCAATATAAATGAACAAGGGAAGTGTAATATTATTCCTCCCACTATAAGTGATGAAAATGGAATGAGCATGTTAATTAATAAAATGGTTCGAAATCGTTTAAATACATAAACTATATGAAATTATTGAATAAATTGACAAAAGTAACCTGAATTGATTTATGTGCATTATGTTAGAAAAACTCATTTACCTTTTTATACCGCAATTGTAATGGAGACGAATATTGGTAGTCACTAAGTAAACAAATATACAACAAGGTAGGATAAAAAACAGAAAAGAAGAGATAATATTATTTCTTACGAAATCCAAATGTGGGGACGACTGTGAGACTAATTCACTATATAACAATATGTAAACCATGGGCTCTTTTCATGTATGGACTTTCAATTGTTTGATTTATTTTTATAGGCCCAATCTCAAAATATTTCACATATAAACTTTTCAAAGTTTGGTTTGCATCTAATGGGCTGTGAGGACCATTTTAACCTTTCATTTTTTTTTAAAAAAAAAATAATAGAAAAGATTGAAAATTCAAAAAATGAAAGGAACATGTATAAATCCACTTATATCCTCACCAATATGAACCGATTTTAATTTGTGAAATCGATATCATTGGAAAATAAAGAACAACGACGATCTTATTCCTTCCAACATCGACTTTAACCAACCTCCAGAATCTACTTTTACCTCCCACTTTTCCTCTCGTCATGCTAGCTTGCTTCCACCTGACTATGTATTTTTCTTCATCGTTGATGACATTGTTTTCGTGTGTATCTTCTCATTTGCCTGAAATTGATCTCTTCCTGGCGCATTTCTACTTCCATGTTGAGCAACTATCGATAAAAAGCAACATTATCGGGTGCTTTGATACTTCTTATTCTAGCAAGCGTTGTTGTAAAATCTTAATCAGTCATCAGAACTTCTATAATTGAATAGGTTAATAAGTAATTTGTATTTCTTGTTTGGAATTATTCTAATTCGCAATTCGACGATAAAGTTAGGGTTTGTCATTATTGGAAGTTGATAATGCTGTTTTGTTCATGATTGGTTATTTGTTTTAAACTATATAAGTAAGATGTTATATTTTGAGTTTAAGCTTTTTATGATTGGCAAATTGATTCAGAATGATGTTGTGGTTCATCTCTGTCGTTATGTTATAGAATGGTGTTGTTATGTTCTTCGTGATGTTTATTGTGAAGTTCTGATGAGATCTCATGTACGGCTATTAGTGGAGATGTTGACTATGTTCATTTATGTGTTGTGATTCTCTTTTGATGTTTGGTATTAATTTCATATGATTGGATTTTGCATGTACAGTTGACCTTTTTAGATGTTTAAAGGATGTTTGTTTGTGTATGAAACTATTTTGAGGTTGTTTATAGGTGTTCAATTTATTACGGGCTGCAAGGTGATATTAGTTAGCTTTAAAACATTACCTGATGTGTTGTTGTCAAGTGTGTTATTTGCTTGGATAAGTCTATATACAATGTTTATTCGTTGACATTCATTCATTTGGTAGGTGCAATGAATTGCCTTGTTCAATTACTTTCTTGTGTTTTTGGTTTTGAACTTCATTTTGTTACCATTTGAATTCAAATTATAATATCACTTTATGTTCCGGTATTGTGTTTCTTATTAAATGTAGCAAAGATAGAGCTGTTATTCAAATACTTCCCAAGGCTACCAATTGCAAACGATAGTGACCTTAGCTTTTCTCGAGGTCAGCATGATGTATATACTAGTTTTCAATTGTAGTCCTTCTCCACAACATCAACCATTATCTAAACTTGTGATTCTTAAAACTTGTTATGTCAAGCGACATTCTAATGTTTAGAAGGTTATTTGTAGGTTCCTCCTTATGGAATCAACTCCATTATGATATGAGATCACAACTTCGGATGATAATTCATACATGTCTGATCTTACATCAGAAAACGATTTTACAACAACCAGCATGTAGGAATCCATTCATTCCCTTTTTTTATGTTAGATTGATTGGTGTTTAAAGTTTTAGCAGTAAAAATAGATTGGAAGAAGAAAGCATAAGGATCTTACCTCAAAGAACCTTTTTGGAAACTATTTTGTAAATGTTTCTTTATCATGTACTCTTACATTAGAAACTAGTGGACACTCCAAAATTTGAATATCTTAGAAGTTTTTTCAGGAGTATGGTTTTGTTTTTTTTTGAGTGTGCGTATCAGATATAGCTCAAAGTATCCATGTCCATCACTTTTATGGTCATTTATTGTAGTTGTGATATTAAATCACAACGATTTTATGTCATTTACAAATTTGTTACCTCATATCACATAGCAGCAAAGGGAACGAATGAGAACCTATGAAGTATCATTTGGTGTCTAAATTTTAGTAGTGGAAATATATTGAAAGAAGAAAACTTAAGGATATGACCTCCAAGCACCTTGTTGAAAACCATTTGTAAATGTTTTTTAAAAGTATGGTTCTGTGTAATGTTGCAGAACACATATACGTTTAAGTATCCATGTTAATTACTTTTTTAGGAATATATTTCTTTGGAGTAAAGGCATCACATATATGTTCAAAGTATCTATGTTCACATTTTTTATGGCCATTTATTACAATTGTGATAAGAGATCATAATAATTGGATGTCATTGTTGTAACGCCCCATATTGAGACAGAGTTAAAAAGAAATTGAATTGCTACCTATATTACCAATATGCACATTATTTTTTGGGAACCCAGAACTTGAGAACTCTAAAGTTAAGCATCTTGGCTTGGAGCAATCTTAGGATGGGTGACCTCTCGGGAAGTTTATCTGGAAAGCACGAGAATTGGGACAAAGCATGCTCGAAAGCATAATGGTGGTCTGTGGAGCTAGTGGTTAGCCTTATGACAGATTATATGATAAGGTGGCGTCCAACCACTGCTTTAGCTTTATCCGGGGGCGGAGGCCGGACGTTACAAATGGTATCAGAGCAACCTTATGACCGCGAGGTGCGTCCGTAGACAGAAGAGCCCAGGGCAATTGCCTAGCATAGGTAAAGATTCTGGAAAGATTGTGAGCATAATGAGGACGTTGTGTCCTTAGGGGGTGGAATGTAACACCCCATATTGAGATAAGGTTTAAATAAATTGACTTGCTACTCATATCACAAATGTACACATTGTTTTTCGGAAGACCATAACTTGAGAACTTCAAAGTTAAATGTGCTTGATTTGGAGCAATCTTGGGATGTGTGACCTCTAGGAAGTTTGTTTAGAAAGCATGCAAGTAAGGACAAAGCATGCTGGAAAACATAGTGGTGGTCTGTGGGGCTAGTGGTCAGCCTTAAAACCAATTGTAAATGATGTTAACATACCAAACTATAGTCTACTCAGGCAACTCGGATACAAGCATACAGTCAGCATACACGACTCATGCAACAATCATTAATAGTACATCAAACAATCTATTGGACTCAAAATAGCTGCTAACCTATAGATGCACAGAACATAGCAAAATTAGTTCGCTATTCCTCTGCCCGACCAGTTTATTCGTCCTGACCTTCTGCAGAATGGAACAGGTGTTACAAACTTTTTGACTAATTACAAGCAAACATATAATCCTAACCCAAATAGATTAAACCCTCAATCAAACCGATAGAACCCTAAACCCTCTATTTCGCGCCCTGACCAGAATAACGTGACTTACCATGGAATTACCAATTCGCACCAATCGAACTCAACACCTCAAAATCGAATCTTATCTATTCCCTACAAGAAACCTGTTTGTGCAGTCCTATAAATCACATGTGCACTACAAAGGCAACAAGAAATTCACTTGAAGAGCGATGAAAGACTTACCAGAATATTTCTAATCTCTAACCGGACTCCTCAACGGCTGAACCCCTCAATCTACCGGAAACTTAATGTAATAAAATCTGAATGATTAAAACCCCAAAACCAATAGGACAACATCGAATTAAGGGAAAGAGACGGGATTTACCAATGCTCTCCTCGAACTACGGCTAAGAAACCCCCAATTGAAACCCTAGCGATGAAGCACCGATCTCTCTCTCTATAGAACTCACTCTATAGACACTCAAAATCGTGAATGAGGGAGTTATGCGAATACTAGGTTTAACTTAGATTAATATACTATGGCAAAATCAAGAATCCCTCCCCAACTAAGGAAATCACAACACTTAGCTCTAAGATCCCAAGTATACTAATAACGCCCCTAAGAAGACCGAGATATAACGACTCAACTACTAGTCTTGAAAACCGCCCGTTATAAAGACGTTCAATGGTGTTTTTAGGGGTTGTATGAGGCACCCTAAGATAAGGGAAATAGGTTTCTGAGGTGATCTCACACAAATATCTGAAACCCAAAATTTGATATGAGATCAGAAATCACATCCCCCCATATTCTAGCGGTCTTGAAACCATATATCGGCGTGTAATAGGGCTTAAGTGATCCTAGTCGTGAATATGGAAGATACATTCAATGTTCGGTTCCATGTTAGTGGAATGTGTGAGTATGCTAGTATAGGACAAGCACTCTTACATTCCAGACTTGAATAGAAGGGCAAAAATTTGAGACCCCTAACTTTTTTTATTTTTTCTAATGAAGTGACTAATGACAGTGAAAGGCTTTCAGTGGTGTCTTTAGGGGTCATTTGGGTCACCCTAAGATAAAGGAAAGATGTTTTTGAGGTGATTTTAGACACAAATATCTGACATCCTAAATTTGATCTGAGATCAGAAATTTGGTCGGTTCCAAAGTTTGTTTACACCCTATAGGTGGGATGAAAACTTATGTATTCTCAGTCGGTGTCCAAAGTTTAGTAGTAGAAATGAATTGAAAAAGAACCGTAAAGATCTAACCTCGAAACACCTTATTGGAAACCATTTATAAATATTTCTTCAACATGTACTCTTACATTCCAACCTAGTAGACACCTTAAAATTTGAATATCTATGAAGTTGGTATTTTTTTAATGAGTATAATTCTCAGGACTGTGGGCATCTCATCTATGATCTAAGTATTCTTTCTCATCCCTTTTATGACCATTTATTGCATTTGTGATATGAGATCATAATAATTTGATATCACTTTATAATTTGTGATCGAAGATCAAGTATGAGATCAAATACTGACTATATAAGATAACTAATTGCATAAAATAGATATAACATACGACTCACAAATACTATTAATCAATAGTCAACAAGAAAGAACATACTAAAGTTGGTACATAAAGTTCACTATATTTTCACGTATTATCTTTGACCACCTCTTGTGCCTAAATGTAGACCATTTTGCACTACCCAATAAAATGTCTTCATGACAAATGCAAACACCTATTTCCTGAAACAATTGGGAACTTTGTTATTTCAAATCTTTCTAAATTGCATTGTCTGCAACTTTAACAACCATCATTAAAGAATTAATATGTTAATAGAAATCACACAATTGTGAAAATAAATCAAATAATAATGAAAGAGTATCTTATAACCGTGAAGATACCTTCTAAACTAATAAAGGTCTCAACAAAGAAAATACAAACTATATATTATTCATCACCTCAACCATACACTACATCATTTCAATTATAGTAAAGACAAGTTCATGCTTATTAATCATCACTAAAAGATATATGTGATTAATAATACCTAACTATATGATATAGATTAATTTATAATGGCAAGAAAACACACCACTTATGTAATCTACAATCTTATTATATTAAAAATTAAATTAATGATAAAAACGACAAAAGAATAAAAATAAACTATAGCGCCCAACCCCCGGTCCAGCCGGAACCGAAGGGAGTCACAACATGACTAATCACTAAATACATTATTATGAAGTCATAATAAACATATTCAATATATAACCTGTCTATTTACAATACCTCAAAATTTATAAAAAACTACATTGGCAACTTTCATTTATAACTCAATATTTGTCTGTAGGTGAAAATACGGTTATTTCCCAAAAAAAAAACCCCCAATTTTTCAAACGTTTTACTTTGAGCCACTAGTTTTGGAAACTTTTGCAAAACCACCCCCAAATCCAAAACAACTAATGGTTTTGCTGTTAGATGGGTGGTTTTGGATAATTATGGTGTTTTAATCATTTTTAAAATTTTCATTTAATAATTTTAAATATTTATCTTAAATTATTAAAATATCATAATATTCTAAAACTACCCATCAAAATCCCAAACCACCCATCGAACAGCAAAACCGCTAGTTGTTTTGGATTTGGGGGCGGTTTTGTAAAAGTTTCTAAAACCGGTGGTTCAAAGTAAAACGTTTGAAAAAATGGGGTGTTTGTTTTAAATAACCCAGTGAAAATATCTACATACATATTCGAAATATGGTAGGAAACCATTAAACATATACATAAAATAGAAGACTACATATAATCTAAAAATTTACATATGAAGATTTTACCCAAATATACCATCTACAAACACTAACATTTATACACTGATCTTTTATATAAAAAAAAAGAGTACATGAAAACTAGTGACCCAAAATGCAAATGAATGCTTCATGATGACTATACCAAAGCCAAACTACAACCTGCTCGATCACCTGTCACATTTTATTTAAAGAAGACGAAGAAAACAAAAGGAAAGAACGACAACGTGTTAAGCTAATGGGCTTAGTTGGTAATCTATATCCCAAAACAATGACATGCAAATGCCCTATTCGATCAAACTATTAAGAAGGCACACATATCAACTAAAAAGTACCACTAAGGCTTCCTAATTCCATAGAAGACATCAATCATACACCATTAGTCAAACATTGATCTACGCACACCTAATAGTTATGATTAGGGCAGAGTATTTAGTTAACCAAAACTGAACAAAATTTTTGGTTTTTTGGTTAACTGAACCTCAAATTTTTCTAACCGAAAACCGAACCGAATTTTAATCTGTTAACCAAAAACTGAAATTGAAATTTTTCGGTTAATCGAAACCCTAATCGAAAACTGAATACATTAATAAAAATGAATTATTTCTTCTCTCGGCTTCCATAAATTCAATTGTGATACTAACGTCATTGAAGAAGAGATAAGAATAAAGAAGTATTAAGAAAAAAAAGAATAAGAAACGTGGTGACTAAATGGTGAAAAATAGCGAAAATGAACCTAAAAATTAATATTTTTGGTTATTTATTCGGTTTTTTGGTTAACCGAAAATTTTGAATACCAAAACTGAAAACCGAACCGAATTTTTAGGTTAATCGAATCAAATAAACCGAAAACCGAAAATAGTCATATTTTTGGTTAACCAAACCGAAATCTTTTTCTGTTTTAGATTCGGTTTTAATAAAAACCGAATTTCTCTCACCCCTAGTTACGATAAAGAATGTAGTAGGTTCATTTCCTTGTTTAGTATAATTAATTCGTATGATAAAATACACATACATGGGTTACTTATTCCTCAAGTAACATCACTTTACTTTTTCCATAAGTTGGATCACGATAAGTTATGCTCGGTATAATCACTAGGACTTAGGGTAGGGGCATTATGGTCAAAACACAACATTTCTGAGCTGAAAGACACCATTTGAAAATATATTAAAATAAATAAATAAATATATCAATATTAGGAAACAAATTTTATGATAAATGAACTTCTAGTTCTTGCCTAGACTTGGAGATATATTTGTTTTTATATTTTCAGATTTAACACACTAACCCACAATATGACAATAAGCTAACTTCTCTAACTTAAAAATGTCAACTCACTAGATCTAATTCAAAAACTCATTCTCCATCCTAAGTTTTCAAATATGAATTATCAACAAAAAAAACATAGAGCAAATATTCTATTTCATATGATTTTAACGCTACACAAGTACTCAATAAAATCAACTTTCATCTGTAGCAGAATCAACTACAACTTTTTAGCTAATTTCCATATTTTAAATTAATTATTTGGTCAGCATAAAAATCATTATAAATATATAGGTTATTTTCATTTTTGTTAATATATACACATCATAATAAGATATTAAACAACAGTTATAAATACAAATCACATATCACTGACTACATTACTGGTTAATTTAATACCGAACAATAAAACAATAAAAGCAGCCTATTTTTGACAACTTTTTAGTAGTTCAAACATGTCAATAAGCTATATTTTCTAGTTTAAAATAAATGATCCATAAATCACAACTCGGTGAACATATTTTTCTTACCAACACAAGATATCAGTTTATAATTACAAGCAGTAACCTGTAGCCAAATAGTTAACATACCATCTTTAAAAGTTTCACAACTTGTCTATAAAACTAGTTTTTCAACATAACAATAAATTAGTGTAATTCTTGACTTCAAGCAATGTTTACTAGCTCTTAAAACACACATCAATAACATTTTAAATTAATCAATAACATTTTAAATTAATCAATTAATCATCCATATACATGGAATGTTATACAATAATAACAACTCAAAAACAAATGTAATAACTTCATTTATAAATATTTTAGAATTGCACAAAAGGTCACAGAGATCAACCAGTATTTCAGCATATTAACTCAGATTTCTACAGCAACATACCAATGCTACTCTATCAATTGACCATAATAATTTCATTTTCATTTTAACAATATAAGTATAAACCTAAGCATGACCATAACACAATCCTTACTATTCGAGCACAACTTAATAGACGATCTCACACCATATATGACAGCTTAGTCAAAACCAAATCCGGAGACTGCTCAAATCAATCAAACACACACTTAAGGCATAATTTGCCAACATTAGTTCATAAGTTTAAATTAACACGATTATCATCAATTAATTGATAATAAATTCTCACCCAACTTAGCTTACGACTCTAGGTGAAACGGGAACAAACTTTGGACCCAAGTTCCAACTCTGAACCAAAGTTTCAACTCTAAACCAAAGTCCCAACTCTGAACCGAAGTCTCAACTTTGGACCAAATTCCAACTCTGGACATGCGTCCGTGGCATTACCTCTTGCCACATCCACCGTCTAGGTGTTCGAAGCACTTCTTAACCCCTATGGCGCATGTTCATCACCTATTAACCCGATAACTAAAGGGGGTTATGTGTTTCACTTTTCAATTAATCTAGTTTAAATCACTTATCATAACTCAATCACAAACTAGCTCAAACAACATCCGAATCAAACACAAATTTAATAGCGAGGGAATTTACATTTAATGCAATATCAATCACTTATCTAGCTACTCAATAATCATAATATTAAATTCTATTTTCTAAGCCAAAACATCAATATCAAGTTTCCATTATCTCAATCTAAATAGTCAATAACAAATATAATATAGAGGGCCAAAAATGGATTTACCAACCTTGTTTCACTGTTCCAAAAACCAATAAAATCTCAGTTAAAGTTGTCCTCCTATAGCTTGGTCACCTAGACTACGAAATACCAAATTCAATTTCAATAGCCACTTTGAAGTTACGTATTCGTTTAAAATAAAAGCAACTCAACTTAGTTTTACAAATCTCATATCCTCTGCTCAATCTTTAAACCATTACCAACATACATGTTTAAAACCACATTAAAAAATAGCGCATTTAAATCAATTAGGGGAGAGTATCAAATTAGAATAAACCCACACATTCGGAATCTCACATATATCAATATTACAACTCAAAATTCAATTAACATGGTCAAAATTCATCATTTACTAATAAAGCTGAGTTTGAAATTACCTTTAAAATCACGTTTTCTCAAACCGTGAAACCTTTCTACCCAAGATGGATGGTTAGCATAGTAAACAAATCCTAGAAAATAATGGAATGACAACTTAGTAAAATCCATGATTTGAGTTAAAAAATCACGATTGATGAAATCAATTACCTTACTGATTTTAAAATACTGAGATTCAAGACTCTATAAAATACCCGCTTCCTTGATCAAGTAAAGGATTGGAGATGGAGGTGAAATTCAAATGAAATCAAGTTGAAAAATGGAGTTTTCAAGTTTTTGCATGTATTGTTGCAAGGAGAATAGAGTTTTAAAATTTTATTTAGCTTAGTGGATCTATGGTGAGGAAAAGAGAGAATAAGCGTGCAAATAAATGAAGATAGAAAGTGGGTTTGAGCTTTATGTCATCGAACTTGGACTCCTTCAAGGTCCTAATCCATAACTAGGTCCAAGTAGCCTCAAATCAAAATAAAATTGTTCTTTAAATAAATCATTTCAAATTCGAAAAGCTATCGAAAATCAATGTTCATTTTAGGAGGAAAATTACTTTTAACCTTACCGATGCTAAATAATAAAAATACCGAAATTTTAAAAAACCAAATATTGAAATCTTAACTTTTGATAGTCTGATAGGTTTTTGGAAATATTTTATCTTGATATTTATCCAAGTGTTAAGAAAGTAATAGACTTAGAAGTAATTATCAGGAAAGAACCAAAGAAATGTCTATTGCACAAATATTTTCTTTATACTTCATCCACCTATTTCTTAAAAGGACCTAATTACTGACTTGGTGGCTTAAATATGAGAATATATTATTTAGGTTATACCAATTTTTCTAGTAGTATTAATGGTTTTGGAATATAAAATTTAATACTGAGTCATGACTCAATATTTACAATTATCTAGCTATATAAATAATAGGTTAATTATTTACCATAAAAGTATGTAATAAATCAAAATTAAATTATTTAAATAAATAATAAATAGAATATATATATATGAGAAATTTTATTTTTATCCTTTTGTAATTTTTATTTAAATTACATAGCCCGATTTCAAAACCTTCACAAAAATAAACTTTCAAACTTTCACTTTTCAAAAATAGCTTAAACTGACCAGATTACCCTTCTGTGAAGATGTTTTATATTAATATATGAAGGTGTGAAGAAAGTTTGTGAGGAGGATTTTATGAAGCTGTGAAAAACTATTTTTGAAAATCAAAAGTTGGATGAATAAAATAGTAAAAGAATATTTTTAAATTAGTTTTGAAAATTTAAACTTAGTTTGATCTACTTCATGTAATTTTCCCTGAGATCATATAAAATATGAATTTTCATATTATTTCATATTATTTTTAAGAGAAAAAAAAAATCACAGAGGGTTTGGCCTATTAGCCAAAAAGTCTTCTCTAATTCGTTTTTAACCAAAGAAAATTTAAATCTGTGTTTTTCCATCTTAGTCACTGTTCATCCGTTAGTGATAAGCAGTAACCTGGGGATATTCTAATAATTTTATTTTTTAAATTTTTAAAAAATTAAAAAATTAATTTTTCTAACTTTTGATTTTGTTGTAAATTGGTATGCAAAAGTTTTAAAGTATTTATATATAGGATTATTGAAAAAAAACTAGTTGAAATGTATTTAGTACAATTAATAATTAAAATTTAAAAATATTCAAAATTATTTAAATTACTAAAAATTATTAAATTAATAAAATTATTAAAAGTAATTAATAGTTGAAAATGTATAATCTTTTTTATATTTTAGTAGTATTAAAAATTAAAACTAAAAAGTTATTGAAAATTATTTAATGCATTAAAATTATCAAATAATAATTTAATTTAATTTTTTTAAAAATTATTAGAACTAGTTAGTTATTAAAATTTATTAAATCTATATTATTATTTTATATTTTAATCAAACAAGAAATTAGTATTAAAACTATTTTTTAAAAAAAATTATTTCACATAGATCATTATTAACTACTACTAGATTCAAATTTCATCGGGTGTTATCTGATTTTTATAACACTCCAAACCGAATCCAACATCCAAAATACGGTAGGGTTTTCTAGTGACCCCACGCACCCCCACTGCCCAAACCAATTAGGGTCGGTACGGTACCTCGTTGGGTTGGAGTTTGGGTTTGTGCTAACGAAAGAGACCTATTTCTCTTGCTCTCCACGGCCATTCGATCTTGAGTGCAATGCAAGTCAAAAGTGTTCTTTGAATGGAACCAATGGCGTCGGGTCCAGATTCTAGATAAGTAGGCAATATCAGTTGGCTCTTCAAAGCAACAGTAGGACCGTACAGACGCAGAAGAGGAAATGAATGTCTGGTACAAAAGTAAACAGTGAGAGTTATGAATGATGATAAGAAAACAACAAAAGCTGATGCCCCCCTCGTGCGACCTCTGCCACTTAATAACAGACAACACTCTAATTTGTTTGCCTTTCAGAGTGATGGTGTCCCTTTTCTTCTTTACACTACTTATTTCTTTGTTTGTTTGGTTGTTTTTATACCAATTTCAATCCCACCTGAATTCTGTGTGCCCTCTCCTCTCCTCTCCTCTCTCTATTATTGTATTGTGGAGATCACACATATACATTCCCATCAACGGAAAAAGAAAAGAGAAAATCACTTATCCTCTCCTCCCACTTATTGCTTTACAATAAAGTTGAGACCAAGTGGGTAATTGGTGTCCGATTCAACTGACAACTTATCTGTACAATTTGGCACAAGCCCCTTTCAACATTCAACACCATCTTCAATTTTTCATCCATCTAAAAAGTAAAGACTTGAAAAGATAAGATGAATGTAAACATGATGAAATCAATAGCAACATCCACTCACCACCACCATCTCCACCACGTGTCACTTCCTCCTTTCAAGCCACTTGGATGCTTCTTTCTACCCAACACAAAAATATAAAGATCACCCTTGTCTGAATATTGGAAACACTGTCCTCCCATTCAATTCTATGCGTTCACATTCAGACATGAAAATGAAAAGCTAACTGTTACTTTTTATTTTCATATTTACTGTGACGTGACGCTATCACATCAACGAAAGGAAACAAACGGGTACAACTATTACAAGAATAACAACACACATCTCATCTCATCTCGTTATGCAAATCCTCCTACTCTCCTAAAAGAAAAAAAAAACATATAAAATTAATAAATATTGATCCCGACAACAAACAAAACCATTGATTAAACAAAATTAAGGTGAAGTGACAGTAACGCAAATCAAAGGTTGACGATTTTCCTGACCAGGGGGAGTAGTAGTAGCGGAAGTGAGCAACTTAGCTCGCTCGGCTTGATAATCCCAGTTTGTGGTCCCTACTACATACAACATAAGAGCAGCGCAGCTAACCTGGGCTGACAACAACCCGAGCCAAAGCCCACAGAAGCCGACACCTTTCCAAAGCCCAAGCCCAACCGCGACCGGCATGCCAACGAGATAGAAAGCGCCGAGGTTAACGTTAGCTGCTGTGGAAGGTCGAGCTGTGCCTCTGACGACCCCACACCCCACCGTTTGCGGACAGTTACCGAGCTCACACAGCCCTAAGATAGGCAAAGCGGCGGATGTCAACCGTAGGATATTCCCATCATTCGTAAACATCCGGCCCCACTTATACCTCATCCCGGATGCGAAAAAAGCAGCCGATAAACCCATCAAAGAAGCTATAAACACCGCCACCACAGCCGATAGTTTCGCTCTCCTCGGACGATTCGCACCGAGTTCGTTACCCACACGTGTGGAGACGGCGAACCCTAAGGAAGAAGGGAAAACGTAGAGCAAAGAGGTTGTCTGAATCAGAATCCCCATCGAGGCGATACTCGATTTGGGGTCCACAAGTAGTCCACACAAAACCGTCATGATCTCATACCACCACCACTCTAAACAAACGGAAATGCAGCTCGGCGTAGCCAGCTTAAGAAGCGGCTTCCAGCCGGTTAGACAGTCGCGGCTCGGATTACTCCAAGTCGGGTGGTGTAAACCCGTGTAAAAAATATAACAAATCAAAGAGAGAAGCACGAAAGCGTTTGAAATCACAGCGGAAACAGCGACGCCAACCACGCCTAGCTTCATATGAGTCACCAATAACATATTAATAGGGAAATGAAAAACTGTCCCGGCAAAGGAAGCGATAGTGAGCGGCCGAGTGATGCCTTGAGCACGAAGATAAACACGAATCGGATGGAAAAATGAGTTTGTGACCAGGTCAGGAAGAGAAAAAATCAAATAAGTGTGAGCGATTTTGATTATATTCGGCTCTTGATGAAGAAACAAAAGGATTTTCGACATACCCAACCAGAGAACCGATATGGGTATAGAAATAACAAGAAGAAAAATCACAGTCCTTTGAAGTGTCAAAGACAGGAGTTTAGGACGTTGAGCACCGAAAGCTTGAGAACAAAGCGGGTCCATACCCAGAGCCAAACCGGAAAGGACAGAGTAGCCAGTAATGTTAGCGAAAGCTATAGCTAGAGATCCGCCAGCTAGCTCGAGGTCACCTAAATGGCCTAGGAAAAGCATGGAGAGTATAGAGCGGGAGTAGATAATGAGAGCGGTTAGGAGGATTGGGAAAGCTAAGTTGAAGAGAGATTTGGCCTCTCTGGTGATTTCAGAGATTGGGAAATCATAGTGATGGTGTGATTTAAGGTGTTTTATGGTGTCGGGTAGTGATGAGAGAGCAATATAGATGTGGGTGGTGTTGGTGTTTGGGTTACACATGATCATCAATCAATGAAACGAACAAGGAAACCGATTCTTGTTGGGTTAAACACTTACTATAGTAGAGAGAGAAGCGTGAAGAAGACCGCTCACACACTTTCACTTTGTAAGTTTCTGTTTGGAGAATGGATCGTATTAATAGACGGATTCAAGGTGGGGTTACTAATTTTTTTAATCTATTATTTCTTCCTTTTTATATATATTTGTTTCATTACAATAAATAAAAAAAATATATATATATATTTATTTATTTATTTGTTAAAAAGTTATCATTAATTGCAAATTGCAATTTTCAATAAATCTGTTATTTACGGGAGTTTTTTTACCGTAGTAAATTAATTTCTCTGAAAAAGTATGATAACTGAGACCTCTTTATTACTACCGAATAAATTTATACTATTTGACCTCTCTAAAGTGCTTCTAATCTCACTAGAGAGGTATCATAACTCTGATTTATTCTAATATATAATTCTATCCAATGCTAAATCAGTCTCTTCATCAATATCAATAAATCTGTACAGTCTGACCTCTTAATAAATGTCTCCCACCCACCTAGAAAATGATCAATTTCTATTTTTATAAATGATTAATTTCTTATTTTATCTATATTTTAAGAAAATTTACAGATTGCTCATATGATTAATCAAGATGTATTAAATTAAATATGAAATCTAATGCAAGGAAAAAAAAGGGGCAAGTAAAATAAATAAATAAAAATAATAATTAGAGGTTTCTGACCAAAAGAGTAGAGAGATGAGAGAAGAATAAAAAAGAAAGAAAGACAGAGAGAAGGTAAGAGAGAAGAGGAGAGAGTAAGAGGTGGAGGATAAAGAAAAATACTTATTTATACAACCATATTAAGTAAATGGAAGTTTTTACGGTATAAATATTCTAACTATATAGACTTGGAGGATAAAAAAAAATATTTATTTATAGAACCATACTAAGTAAATGAAAGTTTTTACGGTATCAATATTCAAACTATCTCTTCCTAAAACTAAAACCAAACATATTTAAAATAAAAAATCAAAATTTTATTAGAATTATAACTTCTCATTATATAATTATCTAAAATATCAATTTTATATTTAAAATAACATTTTGGAGACAGGTAAAATAAATTTTTATTTATTATATATTACAATTTAGAATTTTCTATTCAATAGAAAGAATCAATATAAATATAATGCAAATATACGCATGATTATGTTTAAACATTGAATTTGAAACAACATTATTATTATTTTCTTTTTTTTATGTTCATTCTGTTTGAAGTCAATTTTTATCATCTCCACATTTGTGTTTATGCAACTTCTAGAAGAAATTTATTGAAATTAATTTTTTTTTTTTTTTTTTAACACAAACAATCAACATAGCTGCTCTATAACTGATACTAAAACTTTATTGGACAGTTCAATTTAAAGTTTTGATACATAGCTATGATTTCTATATGGCAAATAATAATAAAAGTAATATAAAAAAATAAATAAATTGAATTGATCTCTATTGTAAAAAATAGTATTGTATAATAATAATAATTATCATTATTATTTTAATAATTTCAATTTATCATTTTGTAAAATTATTAATTAAATTATCTCCCATTATACATAAAAGTGGTTTACTACTTATTTAATTAAATAATATTCTTGAAAATAGTGGTAAATTGAAATTTCTATTAAATATGTTCCACCTATTCTTAATAATCATAGTTTGAGTAATACATACTCATCTACCTTAATTTTCAAGTATATATATATATATATATATATATATATATATATAATTAAAATAAGGGTTAAATATAAACTGGCTCTCATACTTGACGAAATGTATCATCTGACCCTTTATACTAATATCTGTCTCAAATAGCTCTATGTACTCCCATTTTTATCTCAGATAGCTCCTGTACCCTAAAATTTGTCTCTGTGCGCTTCTTTTTTGATGACGTGACAATTTTAAGTTCCTTGCATGTATGACAAGTGTCACCTTAAGTTTTTGCCAGAGACAAATTTTATAGTACAGAGGCTATCTGAGATAAAAACAGGAATATAGAGGGCTATCTGAGACATATTAGTACAAGGGGTCATGTGATACATTTTATCAAGTACAGGGGGCCAGTTTGTATTTAACCCATAAAATAAAATAGATCCTCATTAATGTTAATTTAAAATGATGGCTTGATTGAAATGAGATGTTGACGAATGGGATCAACTATTTAACCAAAATAAGTTTGATCTTGGTTTTAGTTTAGTTGTATATTAATTTTGGGTTCATTTTGAGTCATTATTATGTGGTTTTTAGCTTTCGTTAGTGTTTGGTATAAACCCTAATTCCTATCTGGGTAGAATACACTTGCTTTGTAAACTAAAATGAGTATTGATTTTAACTCTTCATTGGTTATTTACACAACCAACAAGTGTAGATTCTTGAAGGGGTCACTCTTAGCTTGGAAAAGCTTCTTGATAAGGTTCGTAATTTCATTTTATGCCCTCCACTATGTTTTATGGTTGATGTACGTTTTAGATTAAGAAAATTGCATTAGAACCATTATTGAGTCTCCTTGTGCGCTATATCTAGATAAATGATGCCACGATGATGAATTGGCTTGATTGTCCTAAGTTTGATGAAGATTGTTTGGATTGATTATTATTATGATTGTTGATGATATTTGATGCTCTTGAAACTTGAAAATACATAATTTTCATTTAAGAGATAATTGGACTAAATTGTTATTTGATGGCCTCTAATGGCATAATGAGTATAAGTAATGCTAACACCCTTGAAGGGTCTTAAAATGTATTGAAAAATGATGAGAATTAGTGATTAATGATGATACTTGGTAATCACGTAGATATCCCTTATAAACTTACTTTAGCATGTAGAATATATAGCATGCCTAGGGATAGAAGTACTCCGACCCTTGAATATATCATGGTTTGCTTTGTATCCAATTATGTACTACCACGGAAGGAAAGACAATAAAAGTAGATATAAATAGTAGACTCTTTAACACTACTCTGTTACTTTTTATATACAAAACAAGTACTTGTGATTTTGAATACACTTTATTACTTCACTTTTTATATACATTTAATTGTAAAGTATATTAATAACTAAATTTTATTAATAAAGTTATAAGTATTTATATTTCTAATTTATTTTTAATTAAAAATTACCAAATTTAAATATGCTAACAAGTTAATTATTAAATAATATTTGAATAATATTTAAAGTGGAAATAATTTTTATTAGATTAAGAATATATATTTTGTTCTATATTTATTTAAAAAATATTATTATCTAATTTATAATAGTTTTTTCCTAAAAAGAAAAAAAGAAAAGAAAAACAAAAGAGCAAACTCTTTCTTAAGAATATAAATGCACACCGAACACATTAATGTCCATCAAAAATTTAAACTTAATTAAGTGAATAGATACTCGAGCAAGTAGATGAGCATATCTATCAATAAGAACACATCCACTATCAAGCAAAGATTCTCGCGCATAAGTAAGAAACTGATTAAGGTTAAAGCCGATATAATTACGAGACTAGAACCGCCTTCCTTGAACCCAGAAACGGCCAATAAAAAAGCATCATCAGCATATTCAACTATAGGATTGAAGCCCACTAAGTTAACGCCGGAGAAGACCACATTATCTACATGCGCAATTTAGTCAGCTTTATGATTCATTTGCGGCGAATTAAAAGTTCCAACTATTGGACCCGCTTGAGATAATATATGACTATAGTGCAACATTGTTGCATGAAAATTGTCCAACATAGCATTAGCAACATGCACCATTCTACCGAGATATGGCCATACATTTGACCAACATAGAGATTTCCTTGCCTCCCAAATTATTCAGGCCAAAGGCACCCATTCTCTTGTTTTTACTCTCTTCAATGTCGAAAAAATCTGAGTAAAGACTTCCTGAAAACATAATTATGATTTATAAAAAAAAATCAAGTACCACACTTGTTGTGAAACATTACAATAAACAAGCATATGCTCAGCATTTTTCTCCTCATGACAACAGAAACATTGCAAAGATGTGTGAATACCCCTCCCTGTCAAATTCACCATTGAAAATAACACACTATTAGATGTCCACCAAAGGAAATTTTAAGATTTAGGAGAGACATCAAGCTTCCACAAGCATTTCTAATATAGCTCATTAACCTTAGTAATCGTGAAGTTTGGTCTAATCATCTTAAGAGCAATATAATATGAAAATTTGACCTTATAGGAATCCCAACTATCAAAATAATAAATCAATTTATCCAAGTATGCTCTAGAACTAAGAGGATACCAAGAATGACCGCCATATCCTATATAATAAGGAAATTCGTTAACTTCCCAGCATCCTACAATTGCTCCCCCTTTGAAAATAAATCATATACCCTCAATGCATTTGGAATAAATAAATATTCATCTCTTGAAATAAACCCAGAATCATGTGGTATCTAAGGATCGTGATTACACGAATACTCTGCCCATTCTCAACCCTCTATTTAACACCCTACTTTAATAACTGTTGAAATGATAATACTCCCTTCTAAATAAATCTACTATCAGATCTTGGTGTAGCTGATAAAAAAGTCCTCATAGGAAAATATTTAGCTCTAAAAACCAAAATATTAGTGTCGGTTTCGGTCTATAACCATCACTCTTGCTTTCCTAACATAACTATATTAAAACACAATATATCCAAAACCTCATTCAACCTTAGTCCATCTTACCACACATTCTTTCCTACGATAGTCAATTCATGCATCTACTTCTCTTTTTTTACCTTTACACAAATACTTGTTAAGCTTCATCTGTATTTCGTTACAAATTGTCACAGGAAGTAGAAACACATTCATGCAATAAGATGGAAGAGCCTATATCACTGATATGATCATAATTTCTCTTCCCGTCTAAGAAAGAAATTTGTTATTCTACCTACTAATCATCTTTCACACCTTATCTTTAATAAAGAAATAAAATTTACTTTTTACTCTTATCAATCAAAGGTGGAAGCCCAAGATAGTAACCATTTCCCAAAGAATAGATAGTTTAAGCTCTAGAAAAGTAGCAAGTAGCACATGCATAAGAACATATAGGTAAAGAAAACACCAGACATTGACATGGTGCTACTTCCTAAATTCTTAAAATCGACTTAATCTCCATCATTTCCTCCACCATCCAATCAAAGAATAATAGAGAATCATCTGCCTAAGAGAGTTGAGAAACACTTGGAAAACCTATACCCACTCGACACCCACGTATAACACAAAAATGCTCAGCTTTAAAGCAACAAAGATGACCCCTTTGCCACAAACAAAAAAATACAGATATATGAAATCTCTCTACTATAACCCTCTACTCGGAATAATAAGACCAACCAACCAGTCATTTACACAGAACATATATTCCACATGCTTAAAACACAAACTCATTTATTGAACCCATTTCGAATGAAAAGCTATAGCAGCCAACAAATCAAACAAATAATTCTAGCATACTCTATCATCAGCTTTTACTATATCTATTTTTAAAGCACATGCCCCAATATTTTCATTATTCTACCCTTCAAACTATATGTAACGCTCAAAATTTGAGCCAAAATTTTTTGTTTGTTATTTTAAATATTTTTAAATTGTTTATTGAATTTACTTTAAATTTACGCTCTTATAAAATTCCATATCTGAATAAATGAGAGTACTTAAAAACTTACGCATAAGGAGTTAGTGACAACTAGATTACACTGAAAACTAGAGTCAAATTATTTTAAAATCTAGAAAAACATCATTTTTGCGCTAAAACATCATTTTTTTGTCAAAATGATCATTTTACCCTTTTAAAAGTAAAAATTTGGATTTTAAAAAATGATGGTGTTTTTTATGTAAAATATGAAAATAAATTTTTAGAGAGTTATGGAAGTAATGAAAATAAGTTTCGGTGAAAATTGGACTCGAAATTAGATTGGGTTTGATTTTGGCCCAATCCAAAGTCAAGCCCGAGTGTAGGTGTCATGACATCTACACCCCCACCACCAAACACGCCATTTCACTCTTGCATCTCCCTCTATACTCGTTTCTCACTCTTCCAAGAACCAAACCCAAACTTTTAATCCCACACAATTAATCACTCTCAGCCACCATTCTCTCCTTATTTAAATCCCTCAACAACCTTCTTCAAGCTCATTTATTATTTTCTAAGGGTTTTTTAAGCTTTACTCCCCAAGTTACTAATATCAATTCCGAAAATTGATGATGAATTTTGATATTCAAATGCTATTAGGTTGATTTGAGTTGGTTTTGAGTTATAGTTAAGTGTTCCTAGCATCCAATGGTGTTTAGTGTAGAACCCTAACTTTTATGTTGATGATATGTCCTTGATTTGATTAGAAATTATCTTGATTTGATTAGAATTTATCTTGATTTGGTCTTGTTATGCTTTTGGACTTCTTTTGATATTGTTTCCAACTCTTGAGTGGTTATAGGAAACCAACAAGAGGAGGAGACCATTCAAACAGGTGACTCTTAACTTGGCAAAGCTTCTTGATAAGGTGCATAGTTTCATCTTTATCCCTCATTACTGTTTGATGCTTGTTATGTGATTTAGATTAGGAAATGATGTATCAGAAACCTTAATTAGGTTCTTTATTTGCCACACCTAGCATATTGTAAATTGATGATAAATGTTTTGGATGTGCTAAATACGTTTATACTTGTATGATTGATTTCATTGATGATGATTGTGGCTTATTGATGACATTGGATGATATTGGATGACTATTGGTATACCGGAGACTCCACAACTAAGTTGGAAATAATTGGACTTATAGTCATAATATGGCCTAAAATGAATTAAAGACTAACTTGAGGAAGGGTCTTAGTTTAATTTGTAAAAGTGATGGAAATTTGTCCCTAATAATGGTACTTGGTAATCATTTAATGCCCATCAACTTTGTATGGACAGTAGAATGAAATATAGGCCTAGGAATAGAAGTACTTCGACCCATGAACGTATCATGATATGGTAGGCATAAATAGTCTACTTACTGGGTGACAGATCTGTCTTATTATTTACGGATTGACATATCTTGGGATGATGATCCACATATAGTTATGATGCACTTTATGGTGGTAGGACCATCTTAAAACTTTGATTTACCTACGGGTTTGCCCGTCTTGGGACTTCAGTCAATCTTGATCCCATCGTCAAAGCTATTGAGATGTTTATGGGCATTCTTATCAAAATCGGATAAATGGAGGATTGATGAGCTTGATGATGTTTGATCTTAGTTTGTATGATTTGTTTATGTTTGGCTAAATGTGGATTGGTAACTAATAAGATTGTGAATACTTATGTAGTTACCTAGTAAGGTGCTTAATACGGTTCAATGGTACCTAAATTGGTTATTTGGTAAGTATGGTAGATGATAAGATCACAATGATAGTTGGTTAATCAACTTGGCCTTAATTAAGTTGTAGACTTTGATTTTGCTTAGCCTAGTAATAAAATGGTAAAAATTGATTAGATCTTATGTTTGGAACTTATATTGTTTTTACTGCTGCTCCAACAGGTTAGCCAAGTAGGCAACTCATTCAACTTTTTTCGCCCAATTGGTTGGGTCGATTTTGGTTTGATTTGATTATATATGATGTTTGATATGCATAGATGATGTTTATGTGCTTGAATTGTATATTTAGATCGATTTAGGTATGTTTTTTTAACTAAGTAAGTCACTTAAAAACTAGTCAGGTCTGCTGGAAATCAAGCTTTTTATGATTTGGATTCTAAGATGTCAGGTGGCATGCCACACGACTAGCTAGTCACACAGCAAGTCGTCTAAATTCCAAGAACTGATTTTCTAAAATCCAGACAACTAGCTGGGCAACATGCATGTTGCACAATAAGTCGTCTACTGCCACAAAATTTGAAAATGAACTACTCAGACGACTATCTGAGTAACATGCATGTCGCACAACTAGTCCCTTCAAATTTAAAAGTTGTCCTTATTGTGCCATACGACTAGCTGGGCGACATACATGTCATGCAGCAAGTCGCCTAGTACTCCTGACTAGTCTTTACAAAATCCAAACAAAATTGTTGGCAATATTGTCGAACAAGTCACCTGAGATTGCTTTTTTAATTGGTTTCCAACTGAGATTGTTGTTCTAATTGGTTTCCAAATGACATTGTTTAGGTTCGGTTGGGTTCATTCGGTTCTATAGCTAATGATTTTGACCATTTTTACCCCTAATATACAATCTAAGGCACATATTAAGCGTGTGTCAGTTCGGCCCGGGTTTCGGTGAAATATTTGGTCTATACTTACAGAACAAGTAACCTTCAGTTTTGCATTCTATCATACAAGATTAATTGGATAAGCTAAGAAATGTACTCCTATCATGTTTTAAACATGCATATATGTATGTGATTAGCATATATATATATATATGTATATATCATACAAGATTATTGCATTCTGTCATATAATAATAGGAATGATTATTTTCTTGCTTGCTTTCATTCTCTGAAATTTGCTGACTTTAGAGGGTTCGATAGTGACATATGCTTGTTCATCCACTTTAATTAAGCTAAGATCATATTGCATGTTTATGTTAGAGTATGGGATTATGAATTAGACATTCGATAGCCAAATTAGGGACGAAGCCAGGGGGCCTATGGGTCCAAGGCTTAAATAACTTAAACATATATGGATAAGTTTAACAGCTGCAGACTGGAGCATTATGGTTGAGTATTTGGGAAATTGGTAAAGGGTGACAGGTTCAAACCCTTCCACCATCCATTTCTTTATTTTATATTTTTTATGTGTATATATTATATAGGTCATAAAACTATTCAAATTTCAATTTATTTTAAAAATATAATTATATTTTCTATTTTTAAATATCTAAACATTTTTTTATATACATATTATAAATAAAATAATTTGTATAATAAATATTTATCATCTTTCTCGGCAAAATTTATGTATTAATAAATTTAAATTGATATACCACAAATGTGAAAAGGATTTGTGGAAGGGTGAAGATCTATTTTTTTAAAATCAAAATTTGAATGATTCAGAAATAGCAATAAAATTTTGTTGGTTGAGTTCTGAATTTTTACACTTTGTTTCATCCCTTTTTTTTTTTGTAATTTTCTCAATAAGTTATTTTAAACTACAAATTGTGGAAATTTATGATAACCATAATTTATAGTTATATATTGAAAAATATTTTAACTATAAAGTAAAAAATTTAAATTATACAATACAATAATTAAAAACAAATTATATACATATAATATATTATATTTTCTAAAATTTTATTAGAAATATATTATATCATACCGCACCCCTCTTATTAAAAAAATATATTATACCGTACCGCGGGACGCTGGTGTGCACCCCGTAAATAATAAATCGGCCCCCCTAACCTTCTGGTTCTAGCCCCGTCCCTAAGCCTAACCCTATTTCCTTTTTATTAATTTATTTTTTTGTTGTTTTCTTTTATATTAGAATGGAAACCATAGATTTCGAGCATTGCTATCGAAAAGGTATGGTGGCGTTCAAGGAGATTTATCACGTCATGTACCATTAATCATGTTTTGGATATCACTATTGTATACTTTGACTTATTTAAAAATGATGTAAAGTTATTTACTATTTTTTCAATTTTCCTAGATACCATACCGGGAAGTTGAAATCTAAACTAAGACTTTTTTTACCAATGCATTAATTGGGGTTAATGTTGAATTGTATTGATATTGTACACTATTTTGATGATATATTTGATGTTTATTCCCATTTATGAATTCTTGAAACTATATTGAACTTGATCTTGATTTGGGATTTGATCACTTGTATTTGAAAAAAAAAATCTTATAATTGCATTGCATCATAATATGGCAGTTTGGACCACCAATCATGGTCTAAATCGATGTGGGAGTTCAATGCTACACTATGAATATATTCAAAAGCTACCATAAAATTATCAGTAATCATACATCAGGTAATAAAAGTTTACTGATTAAGAAAGATAACTCTGGAAAAAATACTTTTTCACTTATTTGTTAAAGCTTTTAACAAAATTTTGTATAAAACATTACACAAATCAATAGCCTGTGATCTTTCACTGCATTCGGATTCTCACAGTTTGAAACAAGTACAATCATAGTTTTAGCTAAATAGTATGGAAATGTACATTGTGTCAACCAATCTCGATAGGAATTAGAAATATAACAACCCAAAATGTGTCATTACTTTTGGAAAAAGTAAGATTAAGATCATTCGAACTCAAAGCCTCATCCAAATGCATCTAAAATAAAGTAGTCTATAATTCGTTATTAGTAGAGGACTAATCAAAGCATCATTTTCATGATTAGTTATGACTGGTTGAACCAAAATGGAAAATCAGCTCCCATACCGTCTCTTTACCAAAAAATAATAATAATAAATAAATAAATCAGTAAAATAATTCTAGACCAAAGTTAAAATACTTTAAGCATCCAAAATCCACTCGCCCGCCTAATTTAACAACCAATAAATATGATTTTTTTTCCCTCTTGGATTTGATGCTATTAAAAAATAATAATAATAACATGTATTACAATCACCATTGTGCACCTAGAAAAGCTTCATTTGTTGCCTTACCCTAGCATTATCTTTAGTCAAAATTTAATTTTTTTTTCATTCTTGAGTAGTTGGATTTCTACACCCTTCAATACATCCCCTCAATTTTTTAGTTTATATTTGATTACAGCTTTCATATTCTACCTAACCAGATTGCAATTATGCCCACATCTCTGAACTTAAAAAACTAACCCATCTCACCAAGCAATCAAATCACCTCCCTTAGAACTAAGGCAGTACGAAGACATAACCTCAGCAAGCTCATTGTCGCCTAATCATGAATTATCACATCGAAATCTCCTATTTTTAAGAACCTATCATTATTAACTGTCTCTACCAAAATAAGAGCATGGTCAGAGATAGGCACAACCAGATTAGTTCTAAAAACATTTAGAAACAAGGATAACAAAGTCGGGTTCACACAACATCTATCAAGTTTCTCTTTAACCTAATGTTACGAATTCTCTTGTAAAAATATGTAAAGGTTAAGGCAACATTAAAAAAATAGCTAAATTCGTATCTCGATGAGCCTTTGAAAACCACAAATCAGAGAAGGTGGACATAAGACTTCCTCTCCTCAGTATTGGCAGCAATATCATTATGATCACCTATGTAAAGCCATGGCAAATTCTCACAATGAGACAAAATTCATAGTAAATTTCAAGAAATTTTTCTATAAGTACTCTTTGAGAATTTATAAAATCCTATAAACCTCTACCGCAAACTATAATCAAGAATTTCAAAGTCAATAACATTCTTAAAATAACCATTAGCCGAGAGGTGAATACAACCTTGCGACATAAGTGAAAGACCACCTTTGATCCCTAAACTATCAACATATCAACAATAATCAAAATGTAAATATCTAAGCGTCTCCCTATGCATCACTTGAACCTTCTTATTAATTAAAAAAAAAAGGGTCATGAGAAGTAACCAACTCCCTCAACGTAGTAACTGCCCATGGATTATTAGCACCTCGATAATTTTAAGATATGGTCATCATGGTTATCAGCGGACCCGTTTCTTGGGTTCAACCGTTAAATTAAAGTTTGAACCTCTTGTCAAATACTTCTTAGAAAAAAATCGCCAAAGGTGGTTGTTGCTACTTATTATGTTGCATTTTCTTCTCATCCCGAATTTTACCCGCCGGATTATCTTCTCCTTCTCCATTAACGCTCTTATGTTCAGCATCCATACTTCCAACTTAAGAATAGGTAAATCTGATGTCACTTTGATAAGTCAAAGAATTCATAATATTTTTCCATATAATTCTTGGAATATTTACGAGGAATCCTAAGCATAGCTTTGAAATCTAATGGTTTTTATAAATATTTTCATGTGTGTCTAAGTGATGTTTGAGTAGGGAATTATAGCTTTTTTTGGAGATAAAAAGTTCCAAGTAAATGTAATATGGAGATATTTATTGTAAAAGGAAGAATTCAAGAGCACTTGAAGGTTTAGAGGATCAAGAATCGATAAACCAAGCAAGGAATAAAATTTGGGTGAAAGTTAGAAGAAAAATAGATTATTAAATCAGAGCCACAAGAGGAATGTAAGAAGGCAAAATCAGCATGTTGACTAAGTCTTCGTATCCAACTTTACTATTACGTAATTTAAATCTCGGCCACAAGAGGAGAGGAGAAGATAAATTCAGCTATTGGCAACAAGATCAGGATGAGAAGACAAATTCTGTTTGTTACTGAGTCATAAAAACTTTATTTTTGAGGATTTCATCTGGGAAAGTTCTAGGACATTTTTAAAAGGCTATAAATAGTTAAATTCAAACCTAATAAAGGGAACATTTCGACAAAAAATATTTACAGAAGAGTTCAAGAGCTGCAATAAGAGTTAGAAGACTTGAAGATTCAATTTGGGTGTTTCCATGAATAGGGTTTGTTCTTCTAATCGATTATATTTAATGTATCCATGAATTTATATTTAGTGATTATTTTATATGATTACAAGGAACTAAACTTATTATCTAGGGTTGCAATGTACCCTTTCTATGACTGTGAATTGAGTTGTTATTTTATCTATGAAAAACATTTGCATATTTTTATTCTAATTATTTGTTATTTATGTCATCTTTTGGCTTGATCACCCAATTGATGTTTATGTTGGTTTGTTCTAAACTCAAGAGAGTTAGATTATATTAGATCTAGAATAATCTGACATTAGGGAAATAGTGAGATAAATATCTTATTATTGTGATGTTATCTATGATTATGAGTTTCATTTTATTGAATCTCCATTTAGGTTAAATTAACTAGTGTTTATATCATTTAAGCGAATTATAAACTATATATGATTGCTTAAGGTAAATAATTATGCGATTGGACATGGATAACTCAATGCGTCTTTCCAGGTTACTCGCTTACTGAATTCAACCTTTATATCTATTTTGTTGTCATTAATTACTTAGCATAAATTATCATTCAATTTTGGATGCTTAGATACATTAGGCTTAGGTAATTTTGATACTGAATTTTAGAAAATGATCTTTGTGGGTTTGATAACTTTTATACTACTTGATAAGGATGTATGTTTGCATCTTAGATTCTTATTTTGAGGCACATCACACTCTTGCCCCAAGTAAAGAAGAATTTTCGAATATTTGGGATGATAAGCTATTGAGAAAGATTTGTGCATCATATAAAGTAATGCTCCCTCTTATTCTAAATTTTTGGGATACCTTGAATAATTAGCGATTCTAAATTACTTAATTCACTAGGAATCATTTTTTAAAGGAATTCCTTTTTTTTTTTTACTTTTGGAACTATTTCGTATTTATTAATTTTTCTTATTTGAGGAGATTTTTTTTTCTAATATTTATTATTTATTTTTTCCTTATTAGAAAGAAAATAGTAGCAAAGAAGCACTTATTATTACTATAAATGGAGGTGTCTCGTAAAAAAGAAAGTATCTAATTCTAGAGAGAATTACATAGTGTGAGTGTGATAAACACATTTGTGAGTTAGAATTTTTAGTTTGGGTGCTTTCGGTGGTGAGATTTGAGTGTAGCTATTTGTGTCTATTTTGTGTGATTTTGTTATCCTTCTCATCATTATAATGGATTGTTATTCTCTTCCTTCATGGTGTTGGCACATCGGCAAACCACGTTAAGTCTACTGTGTCTTTTTTTTACTTTCCACTAGTTTGTTATTCTGTTTATACTCTAGTTGGTGCTATTTCTAAGATAAATAATATAGCCTAATTTGGCAAATACCATTTTCAACTAATGTTTAGAGTTTGTGAGGGTTTAAAAATTGCTCTTTTATTAATAATAAATTCGATAAGTTCACTTAGTAAAAAAATAAATAAATTTATAAAACTTTAGTAGTACGAACATTTGAGTTGTTTAAAAAAATAGAAAAAATTTTAATAAATAAATATTTATATTTTTAATTAAACTACAATAACTTTCTACTGTATAAATAAATAACAAGTCCTCCATATATATATATATATATATATATATATATATATATCTTTTACTATAAATAATGTCAATTATAGATAATTATCTTTTATATAGTAGTGCTTTCAATAATAGATTTTAAACCATGGTTTTAATAATTATTAGGGAAATTTTCAAAAATCTACCGCATGTTTGGTATTTTCGTCAAAAATCTACTTCATTTTTTGCCAAAAACCTACTTTTGGATGGTTTCCATCCATTTTACTATTCATCTGTCAAACAATGAACAATAGTTGATGGGTATTTTGGTAATTTCAAATTTTTTAAAAATAAATTACAAAGAAAAGAAAAGGAAATAAAAAATTATTTTCTAAATGAAAGTACCATTGGTTACTGTTCGTCCACTGACAGATCAACAACAAAATGGATAGAAACTATCAAAAAGTAGATTTTAGCCAAAAATGAAAAAGCTATAAGTTTTTGGCGAATATACCAAACCTGCGGTAAGTTTTTGGAAATCTCCCTAAATATTATTATGAACCTATTTGTTAAACAACGTTTTCAGTCGGAGGTTAGTGTTTTTAGAAGTTTTAGAGATTTGACGAAAATCTAACCTCCAATATTTGAAAGTAGCTAGTTTGGTTAATAGCAATTTAATTAGTTGATTCGGTCCAAAACGCTAATTTGTAAAACACTGATAGTAGGAGCGGTTGTGAGGTTTTAAAATTAGAGGTTTTAAAATTGGAGGTTTGTTTTAAAAAAAAAAAAACTACCACCGTTTTAATTAGAATTATATTAATTAAATACTAATGAAATAAGTGAAACATATTATAATAATAATCTTTAATACTTTCAGTACTATTTTTATGGGAGAAACCTAAAAACTCACCGCACGTTAGACGTATTCGCCAAAAACCTACAACGTTTTCATTTTTTGCCAAAAACCTACTATTGACGATTTCCATCCATTTTATTATTCATCCGTAAGTGGATAAATAGTAATCAGGGGTATATTCATAATTTTTCTATTTTTAATTTTTTTAGGCTTTGTAATTATTTTTCATTTTAAAAAATGAAATTACCAAAATACCCCTCTGTTACTATTCCATCCATTGACAGATGAACAGTAAAATGAATGGAAGCCATCCAAAAGTAGGTTTTTGACGAAAAAAATGAAAAAGCTGTAGGTTTTTGGTGAATATGCCAAACCAGTGGTAGATTTTGGAGTTTCTCCTTATTTTTATTATGATATTTTATTATTAAAAAAATTTTATAATATATTTTTAGCATGGTAGAATACATGTTATTATTTTTATATTAGTTTAATTACTATTATATAAAAAAAATAAATAATATTAATAAAGTTATTACTTATTAGTATTATTAATAAAAGTGAAAGAATATACAAAATATTTTTTTTCCTATCTTTTATAATTAAAACCACTAATAATATTATTATTAAATAATTGATTACCAAATATATGGTGTCTGCTAACTCTTAATAGTTTATCAAATTGCTAATATAATCCATCAACCACTAACCATTACAATCAGCCAACTGCTGACCACTAACAGTTAATCATCAAATAAACTCCATAACTATATTAAAAAAAATTATTGATAAGTATTATATAGACTGGAAATATATATATATATATATATATATATATATATATAGTAAAGGAGTGCATAAACTACTACCAACTGTTGCACTTTTTTTTTGTCTTTTATTTAATTTATTGTTATGATGTGTCTTACGTAATTATGTTTGATTTTACGACAAGACATGATTGTTGTAAGTGGAAACTAACAGATAGCTTTCACATTTTACATGTATATACGTGTCAGGTTTTTTGTAAGTTAAATTACACACGTCAAAGTACGTGTCATTGTGCATGTTGTAGAACATGCCTATATAAAGGCATGCATAAAGTGAAATAACACATAGATTCTCTCTTCTCTTTGTGTATCATAAACTTCTTCTACTTCTGTTCACCAAATCCATTCCATATTTTACTATCATTTAAATCCATTTCGTCTGGCTTCTTCTACCCCATTTGTGTTCAAGAATATCAAGTTGAACTAGAAGGATTGTTCAAGTAAGTGGATACTATACTACCAATTCAATTGTTATTTCAACTGTTTTCTTCTCTTCATCTCCACTTCTATTTTTATTTTTTTATAACACGTTATCAGCACGAGTATGCTCTCCAATTGTCGTTTTGACGGATCTTCTGGATCAAAAAGTGTTTGGTATAGTTGTTTTTGGGTTATTGCTAATTGGGAAAAATTGTTGTGATATGATTTCCAGAAAAAATGTCGTATCTGAAAAAACTGGATTTCCATGCACTGAAACTATCTGGAAGTAATTATTTAGCATGGGTGATGGATTTAAAAATCCACTTACGAGCTAGAGATTTGCTGGATACTGTTGAGGAACAAAATCAAACTTCCGTGAAACAAAAATCTCAAGCTATGGAGATTATGAGACACCATATAAATGAAAGCTTGAAATCTGAATATTTAAATATGGAAGATCCACTTGAGTTGTGGAACACGTTGAAAAACAGATATGAACACGGAAGGGAGGTTGACCTTCCAAAAGCCCAATATGAATGGAATCAGTTGAGATTCCAAGATTTTAAATCTGTCAGTGAGTATAATTCTGAACTCCACCGAATAACAGCAATAAAAGAATTTTGTGGAGAAAAAGTAACAAATAAAGAAAAAATTGAGAAAATTTTTTCCACTTTTCATGCCGATAAGGTGTTGCTATCGTCGAGTTTTTGACAACATGATTACAAAATTTTTGGTGATTTAATTTCTAGGTTGACATTATTAGAACAATATGATCAACTGTTAATGAGAAATCATGAATTACGACTACCTAGTATTGTGGCACCATTAGAAGTAAACAATAATACATTTCGTGGTCGTGGGAACCCAAATCGTGGTCGTGGGAACCCAAATCGTGGTCGAGGTCGTGGTTTTAGCCGTGGTTTTGGACGTGGTCGTGGCCGCGATAATAATAAGAGAGGCCGTGGACAAGGCTGGAATAATGGAAGAAGTGGACATAGGTTTCATCCGTATAATCATGGAAACCTGGTTTGGACCAGAGATGAAACCCAGAACAGGAATGAAAATTCTGGGAATAGAAATAATAATAATTCCCAAAATATTTGTTACAAATGTGGAAGCAGTGATCATTTCCACCGTAAATGTCGAACCTCCCAACACCTGATAGATTTGTATCAAGCTTCCTTGAAATGGAATAATCCTGTAGAGGCAAATGTTGCCAACCTGGAAAGTGGAGAGGGAACCTCCCAGAAGAATGTTTCAAGCTTTCATACCTCTGATTTCTTCGATGATCTAGATATCGAAAATTTCATAAACTACACTGAAGATCAGAATAAAAATCAGAAGGCAACTTGAATTAGATATATCTGTAAATATAAATAGGAGTGATGAAAATATTTCTGACTAGATTTTGTAATTTTGTTGTATATATCTTTGTAATTAGAGTCAAAAATATTTATGGATATGTTTTGTAATGTGAATATTAATATAAATATTTTGTTTATGTAAATAGAATATGGAAGTTCAATGTGTTTGTTTAATTGATATCGCAGTCACCCATTCTATCCTCCGAGATAAGAAATATTTTCTAAATTTATCAAATTATAAGGCTCAAGTGAATACTATATCTGGTCCCGCTAATTTAATTGAAGGATATGGTAAAGTCATAATCCTATTGGAGAAGGGAACAAAAATCTGTATCCAGAATACTTTATATTCAAGTAACTCCAAAAGGAATTTGTTGAGTTTCAAAGATATAAGAAACAATGGATATCATGTTGAAACGGTGAGTGAACAAAATGTGGAGTATCTATATATAACATCCATTGTTTTTGGACAAAAAGTCATTTTGGAAAAACTCCACACACTATCATCTTGTTTATATTATACAAAAATATTCCCAATTGAAGCGTATGTAAATGTGAGCCAAAAGATATTGGATCCTAAAAGTTTTCAATTATGGCATGATAGACTTGACCATCTTGGATCTATAATGATGCGTAGAATTATTGAAAACTCAAATAGACACCCATTAAAGGATCAGAAAATCCTGTTATCGAATGATTATTTTTGTACATCCTGTACTCAAGGAAAGTTGGTAATTAAACCATCTCATGTTAAAGTAAATTTTGAATGTCCATCAGTTTTGCAAAGGATTCAAGGGGATATATGTGGACCCATTAATCCACAAAGTGGGCCGTTTCGATACTTTATGGTGTTGATCGACGCATCTGTAAGGTGGTCGCATGTTTGTTTGTTATCAACCCGTAATTCAGCATTTGCTAAGCTACTTGCCCAGATAATTAAATTGAGAGAACAATTGTCGGATTATCAAATTAAATCTATTCATTTGGATAATGTTGGGGAATTTACATCAAGGGCATTTGATGACTATTGCATGTCAATTGGAATTAATGTTGAGCATCCAGTTCCGCACGTTCATACCCAGAATGGGTTGGCAGAAGCATTAATTAAAAGACTTCAAATAATTGCTCACACTTTGTTGTTACAAACCCAATTACCAATTTTTGCTTGGGGACATGCAATATTACATGTAGCTACGCTGATACGCCTTAGACCCACTGGAAATCACGAATATTCTCCGTTACAGTTGGTAACTGGACATAAACCAAATATCTCACATTTGAATGTTTTTGGTTGTGCTGTATATGTTCCCATATCACCTCCTCAAAGAACCAAAATGGGATCCCAACGTCGTCTGGGAATCTATGTTGGTTATGACTCACCATCGATAATTAGATATTTGGAACCCATGACTGGGGATTTGCTTACTGCACGTTTTGCGGATTGTCATTTTGATGAACAAGAATTTCCACGACTTGGTAAAAATGAGACTCTTATCAGAACAAATAATGAACTCATATGGAAAAATGAGAAGTTGTATTATCTGGATCCTCGTACTAGACAATGTGAAGGAGAAGTATGAAGGATTATTCATTTGCAAATGGTTGCTAACCAATTACCAGATAATTTTACCGATACAACTAGAGTGACTAAATCTCATATCCATGCTCGAAATACACCCGCTCGACTGGTAGTTCCAATTAATAAATCTAGACAAATGATAGCAAACGAATCATCTGAAATCCAGAGAAAACGTGGTAGGCCTATTGGGTCCAAAAATAATGTACCACGAAAACGAAAAGGTCCAAATGAGAATGTTGTTAAAGAAATACTCCCGAAAGATACCACATCTCAATATCTGCAAATTGTGGAAGTTGAAAATCCTAATCATGAAAGAACATCTGAATCCAGAAATGAGGAAGTATCAATAAATTACATGAAAGAAATCTGGAACCGTAAAGATGTTATGTTAGATGACATGTTTTCATATGCAGTAGCAATTGAAATAATAAATGATGAATATGAACCCCAATCCATTAAGGAATGTAAAGAACAAAATGATTGGCCAAAAATGGAAAAATGCAATCCAGGTTGAATTGGATTCATTGAATAAATGAAGTATTTTTTGGCCCATAGTTAAAACACCTGAGGGTGTCCAACCAGTTGGTTACAAATGGGTATTTGTTAGGAAAAGAAATGAGAGAAAGAAAATTCTTAGATATAAAGCCCGTTTGGTTGCTCAGGGTTTCTCTCAAAGGCCTGGGATTGATTTCGACGAAACGTATTCACCTATAATGGATACGATAACTTTCCGATTTTTAATTGGTTTGGCCAAAGAACAAAATCTCGAAATGCGTTTAATGGATGTGGTTACTGCTTATCTGTATGGTTCCTTAGATACTTATATTTTCATGAAACTTCCAGAAGGGTTAAAACTTCCTGAAATAAATAAAGATCGTAGTTTATATTCCATGAAGTTACAAAGATCATTATATGGATTAAAACAATCCAGACGAATGTGGTATAATCATCTGAGTGAGTATCTGATTAAAGAAGGGTACGTTAATGATATTATATGCCCATGTGTGTTCATTCGAAAATCAGGATCCAGTTTTGTAATTGAAGTAGTTTACGTTGATGATATGAATTTAATCGGAACACAAGATGAAATTCAGAAAATTGCTGAATATTTGAAAAGGGAATTCGAAATGAAAGACCTGGGGAAAACGAAATATTATCTTGGATTGGAAATAGAGCATAAATCTGATGGAATTTTGATCTATCAGAAAGCTTATACTGAGAAAATTCTGAAACGTTTTAGTTTAGAAAAATGTCATCCATTAAGTACCCCAATGGTAGGTCGTTCCCTTGATCCCAAAAAGGATCAATTTCGACCCAAGGATGATGATGAAAATATCCTGGATTCTGGAACACCATATTTTGAGTGCTATTGGTGCCCTTCTATATCTAGCCCAATGTACGAGACCAGATATAACTTTTGTTATTATTTTGTTATTAACTTACTGACTAGATATAGTTCCGCTCCGACCCATCGCCATTGGAACGGAATCAAACATATTCTCAGATACCTTCGTGGAATAGTAAAATTGGGACTATTTTACTCAAATTCAGATAAACCTTCTGGTTTGATAGGTTGTGCTAACACTGGTTATCTCTCAGATCCGCATAAAGCCCGTTCTCAAACTGGGTATATTTTTACATATAATGGTACGACTATCTCATGGAGATCCGTAAAACAAACTCTGGTTGCCACATCTTTGAATCACGTTGAAATATTGACATTACATGAAACTAGTCGGGAATGTGTCTGGTTAAGATCTGTCTCCACAGTTCATATGGGATTCCCCAAAATATGAATGAGCCCACAATAATTTTTGAGGATAATGCCGCCTGTATTGCCCAAGTGCGAGGTGGATATATCAAAGGGGATAGAAGGAAGCACATCTCGCCCAAATATTTCTACATCCACGAGCTTCAAGAATCTCGACAAATCGATGTAAAGCAAATCCGGTCCTCGAGCAATCTCGCGGATTTATTAACGAAGATTTTACCAACGTCAACTTTCGAGAACCTTATTTATGGAATAGGAATGCGGAAACTTTCCAGATTAAAAGATTAGGTTATGGTTGTAATTAACAGGGAGAGTTTTTGTAATTGGATTCCATCAGCTGTACTCTTTTTCCTTCGTCCAGTTTTTATCCCACTGGGTTTTTTCCGGCAAGGTTTTAACGAGGCAGTCAAATATCCAAAATGGTGAAATCCAAGGGGGAGTGTTGTAAGTGGAAACTAACAGATGGCTTCCACCATTTTGCATGTATGTACGTGTCAGGTTTTTTGTAAGTTAAATTACACATGTCAAAGTACGTGTCATTGTGCATGTTGTAGAACATATCTATATAAAGGCATGCATCAAGTTAAATAACATATAGATTCTCTCTTCTCTTTGTGTATCATAAACTTCTTCTACTTCTGTAGACCAAATCCATTCCATATTTTACTGTCATTTAAATCCATTTCGTCTGGCTTCTTCTACCCCATTTGTGTTCAAGAATATCAAGTTGAACTAGAAGGATTGTTCAAGTGGATACTATACTACCAATTCAATTATTATTTCAACTGTTTTCTTCTCTTCATCTCCACTTCTATTTTTATTTTTTTTTATAACAATGATTTAGTTTTACGGTTATTAGTATTGTGAAAACACAACTAATTCTTATACCATTTGTTGAAAAAATCAGTGATCCACTACAACGGTGACGAGTATTGGTAAGGACAAAATAAAACAAACATACACAAGACAAGTAATTAGAGATAGAAAATAAGATACAAGATTTTTACGTGGAAACCAAAACAGGAAAAATTACGGTCGTTAGGACGATGAGAAACTAATTCACTACATAACAATAAAGCAACAATTACAACCAAATATCACTCTTACTCCCTAACCCAATTACATTTGTTACAATTTCACACAAGCTCTCATCATATGGCTCTCACAAGATAATAGGACTCGATCACAGAACTCAAGATCTCCATGGTTTCCATGCTTCCCAGGCCCCCTATGGGGCAGCTCTCAAACCTAACCAATTAGATCTATATTGTTCTCTCAGGATATCTAATAATGGATGCAAGTATCATATTTATAGCATTAGTTTACTTAATCACAAAGTAATCCTAAATCATTAAGAAAACCTTTTCCTATTTAGGATTCTCAATTATCTATTTTTCCTAACTAGAATCCACTTTGGGAAATACCATTCCTAATCAAATATGACACTTTCAAAATAGTCTTCAAGTCTTTTCCTAATTACAAACTAATTATGGATACCGGAGTATACCCAAATTCTCGTCACAATCCTAACAAACCACCTCGTTGACGAGAATTCTCTTTGTCTCTTTTCGATGACCACAACTAAATAACTGAGTTATCATACCCCACTATGAAGGTATACTCACTCAAGTATGATCCATTCTAAGACACACCACTTAGGAACCATCGACCCAAAATTTTCTTTCCTCGGCATATGTCCAAATACTTGCTGAATAAACCATGGTGCAGTTCCCTTCATCAGCTTTTAGGAAACTCCTCACCCATTAACATACTTTCCACCACACCCGCATCCATGCTGACCAGATGTGCAATTGTGAACACGCTAGAATTATTCCATCCTTTATCATAATAGCCTTGGTGGTTCAAAACATGTCATAAAGATACCTATCCCTGTCTACAATCAGAGCCTTTGTCGAACCGCTCCTCTCAGTCCTTCATTATTCGAGTTCATCAGCTAATTGATCAAAATTCTCACCCCACAAAGATCCTAAAATACCACTAATCAAACCCTCAATTTTATTTTGACTATTTGACCAGACTTGAATCTTTGACCACATCTTTTGATCTTTACTTGCATTAATAGAGAAGCACAAAAGTCTCAAAGCTACCTTACCACCATAATTATACATGTTGTAGATCACCACTGCCATCGCTCAAGAACTACAACCGAAACTTTTTCATCTTTAAAACCAACGCATGCCAGATCTTGACAATCTTGCATTTTTTTTTCAGTTTTGACTTTTTTTCCTAACATAACTAGCTCCAAACTTGATTAGAGAAACCAAATAATTTTTTTTCATAATTTCTAGAGACTCCAGGAGGTTTATCCATCCTTCAAAACCTTTAACTTTCATCTTACCTTAACCCATGCTTTCTTTGACCAAACCAAACTCATGGATCACATCAATGCTAGCTCACAAACCAAGGGCTCTGATACCAGTTATTGGGAAAACACGGCTAGTTCTTATACCACTTATTGAACAAATCGGTGATTCATTACAGCGGAGATGAATATTGGTAAGCACAATGTAAAACAAACATACACAAGGCAAGAAATTAGATATAGAAAATAAGACATAAGGTTTTTATGTGAAAATCTAAAACGGGAAAAACCACGGTCGTCAGGACGACGAGAGACTAATTCACTATGTAACAATAAAGCAAAAGTTACAACCAGAATACCATTCTCTCACTCCCTAACCCAATTACATTGATTACAGTTTCATACAAACTCTCATCATATGGCTCTTACAAAATAACAGGACTCAATCCCAAAACTCAAAATCTCTATGGTTTCCATGGTTCACATGCATCATGGACCACCTATCAACTTAACATATCAGGTCTACATTGTTCTATCAAGATATCTAACAATGGTTACAAACATCATATTTATAGTATTGGACTACTTAGTCACAAATAATCCTAAATTATTAAAATAAAAAAAATATATTTAAAAAATTCCTATTTAAAATTCTCAATAATCTCTTTTTCCTAATTAAAATCAACTTTTAAAAAAAAATCATTCTTAATCAAATATAATACTTTCAAAATAGTTTTTAAATTTTTTCCTAATTATAATCCACCTAAAAAAATATGGAACATCTAAATTCTCTTCACTATTTCAAGAACAATCGAAATATTCTTATTTATCTTTATCTCTACATGGCCATTCGATGGAAATTAGCCATGGTGCAAGCAAATACGTAGGTGGAGAAGTGACATGTCATTATATGCCCACTAAGTTTATGTATACGAATTGAAGTAAGAGTAACAAACACGTATAGTAGAATCTCGATAAATGGATCTTCGGTAAATGAATAATCTCGTCTAATGAATAAATTTCTTCGGTCCCGACTTGGGCTAATGAGCTTAACGAATAACCTCATTTAATACATTAACGAATAAATATAAATGAAGTATATATAGTAACTATGTAAATATAAATGAATAATTACTATATTTCAAACAATATATTTTTATTTATATAATATATCATGTGTACATTTCATCCATTGAATAATTTTCAAGCACATTAATAAGTCATATTTTTTTTGAAAAATACATCCAAAGTTGATTGCTTTTTTCCTCCCCCAAATTGTATCTTGTCCTTGATTTTGTGTAAAGCATGCACTACTTTTGGAATATTTTGATCATGTTGCACCAAGTAATTTTTGTTACTGGCTTTGCTTACTCTTTGGAAGCCATATGATTGTGTTATAAAGATATAATGAGAATATAGAATTATATATATTATAACTTTATATGAGGTATTGAGTAGACATCATAACTTTAACTATCATGCATGTATGTAATAGCTTCAATACATGGTATTTTACATTTTATCCAATTTCACTACATTCATGTACGTGATACTTTACACTTAAACTTTAATTACATTTATGTTTTTAGAATTCTACATTCATGTACGTGATACTTTGCACTTATTCTACTCAATGGATACATGTACAACTAATTAATTTAGAATTCTAAAAACATGCATGTAATTAAAGTTTAAGTTCTAAATACATTTGAATTTAATAAAAAATTATGTAATAAGAAAACTAAAATTATCATATAAATGAATTATTATTCATTTTTCGATAAATAAATATTTTATTCATTAATTGATAAATAAATAATCTCGCTAAACGAATATTTTTTTTTGTCCCAAAGGTATTCATTTATCGAGATTCTACTGTATATACATCTCTCTTGCTGCAACATATGTTTAGGGGTGAGCCCCCGAACCGGACCGATTAATCAGTCTAAAAAATTTAAATCCAATGGAACCAATGATTTGTATAGTTTCAAATTTCAATCAGTTTTAATCAGGTCCGGTTGAATCCAATCGCATTCAGTTTTTAAAGAATTTTTAAAATTATTTTAAGAAATTTAAAAATTAATTTTGATAAAATTTATATTTTAATATAAATTAAATATATTGATAGTATAAATTTATAATATTATTATTCATATAAACTATTTTATATTTAAAATTTTAAAAAGTAAATTATTAAATATTAAAATATTAAAAATTTATTGTTAATCAAAGTCTATTTATATTATAAAATAATAATACATAATTATTTTTACTTTTAATATTTTATTTATATTTTTAATGTGTATTTTTATTTATTTATTTAATAAATATATTATTATTTTAATTATTACTAGGTCCGGTCTGGACCGGTTCGTAAAAATGTGAGATCGGACCAATAAACATAGTCAATTCTAACTTTTTAGATTAAACCAGTGGAGTTCGAACCGTGGACCAGCAATTTTTGATTCAATCAGACTGGATCCAAATTTTATATTTACCCTTTCTTGCATTTTAAACCCCTTTAAATTTGGTCTACTTTTACATTTTTAAAATTTTAAATAGTTATTTTACTTTTATCTACTAACCATTGGATTACCAGGGTTAGGTCGGACTCTAATCCCACAATTTAATAAATAAATTATAAAAATTCATTCAAAACTCAACTCATTTAATTGAACCAGTCGTTGGATTTATTTATTTAATTTATATTTTTTAAAAAATAAATATACAATTAATATTAATATTATATATATATATATAAAATTAAATTTTTTGAAATAAATAATTTATTATACTATTAAATTTAATTAAAAGGCACATAATATCATATTATATTATATTCATGAGGGATAATATTATAATTTAAAAAGATTTTTTTAAAAAAATCTGGAACGAAATGATTCGTTTTACTCTTTGTAACTCAAACCAATCTCAGTAATTTGTTGAAAATTTTATAATAAAATTTTAATAATATCTAGAGAGTGATGAGAGATTAAATGAAAAAAATTGGCATAAAAAAATAATTTTAACTATTAGTTCAAATAAATTTTTTATTTTTAATAATAAAATTTTAATATTATTTATTGAAATTATTATTTTGAATTAATTATAAATTTATATATATAATTAAAAGTTTGAAAATTTGCATCTGCCTCAAAGTTTAGTATTTTAAAATAATAATAATACAAATATAAAAAATAATAATTTTTTTGTAAAATAAAATAGAATGGGGTAGAAGAAAACACTTTAATATTAACCAGAAATAAATTCGGATCAAAAAATACCTGGTAATCTTAAATTGGATTCAGAAACTTATCAATAAAATAATTATACCCAAACTTGACAGCAGAAACAAGAAGAAGAAAATGAAACAAAGAAACAATTGAAGTAGAGAACAAATTGTATGTTCACATTGATTTCAGATTACATGTATATATAGTAAAATTGGAGGCCACATGTAAAGCATGCAAGGTGCAAACACATGCAAAAGAGCATCTGGATATATGGTGGAATCCACCTCATGATTTCACAACACTCCCCCTTGGATTCCACCATTTTCGATATTTGACTGCCTCGTTAAAACCTTGCCAGAAAAATCCAGTGGGACAAAAACTGGACGAAGGAAAAAGAGTACAGTTGTGGAATCCAATTACAAAAACTCCCCCCGATGATTACACTCATAATCTAATCTACTAATCTGGAGAACTTTCGCATTCCGATCTCGTAAACGAGCTTTTCAAACGTTGATGTCGGTAATGATTTCGTTAGTAGATCGGCGAGATTATTGCAGGATCTGATTTGCTTCACATCAATTTGTCCAGTATTCTGAAGCTCATGGGTGTAGAAGAATTTTGGGGAAATGTGCTTGGTTCGATCTCCTTTGATGTAACCTCCCCGAACTTGGGCGATGCATGCAGCATTATCTTCAAAAATGACAATTGGCCCATTCACAGTTTCGGAGATACCACATGAATTCTGGATATATTGGATCACTGATCTCAACCAAATACACTCTCGACTAGTTTCATGTAATGCCAGTATTTCAGCATGATTCAAGGACGTGGCTACTAAAGTTTGTTTCGTAGATCTCCAGGAGATCGCAGTACCATTATACGTAAAAATATAGCCAGTTTGAGAACGTCCTTTATGCGGATCCGACAGGTATCCAGCATCGGCATAACCAGTCAAACCCAGAAATTTATCAGAATTCGTATAAAATAATCCCAAATCTTTTGTACCCTTTAGGTAACGCAAAATATGTTTGATTCCATTCCAATGACGACGTGTTTATGCAGAACTATGTCTCGCTAATAAATTTACAACAAACAAAATATCTGGCCTCGTACATTGTGCCAAATATAACGATGCACCAATCGCACTCAGATATGGTACTTCAGGACCAAGTAATTGTTCGTCATTATCTTTCGGTCGGAATGGATCCTTTTTGGGATCAAGTGTTCTTACAACCATGGGTGTACTCAACGGATGGGCATCATCCATATTAAATCTTTTCAGAAGCTTTTCAATATATGCTGACTGATAAATCAATATACCATTTGATTTATGTTTAATTTCTAGACCAAGACAATATTTTGTTTTTCCCAAATCTTTCATTTCAAACTCCTTTTTTAGATATTCAGCAGTTTGTTGGATCTCTTCTGGAGTTCTAACGATATTCATATCATCGACATAAACTGCTATAATTGCAAACCCAGACCCTGATTTCTTTATGAAGATACACGGACATATTGTATTATTCAGGTATCCTTCCTTAACCAAATACTCGCTCAGGCGGTTATACCACATTCTTCCAGATTGTTTTAATCCATACAGAGATTTTTGTAACTTAATGGAATACAAGTTTCGAGATTTTGATCGATGAGATTCAGATAATTTCAGTCCTTTTGGGAGCTTCATGTAAATATCAGAATCAAGTGATCCATACAGATACGCAGTAACTATATCCATTAAACACATTTCTAGTTTTTCAGCAACTGTAAGACTTAACAGAAATCGAAATGTGATTGTATCCATGACTGGGGAATACGTTTCATCGTAATCAATTCCAGGTCTTTGTGAGAATCCTTGAGTAACCAAACGTGCTTTGTATCTCACAATTTCATTTCTTTCATTTTGTTTCCGAACGAATACCCATTTGTAACCAACTGGTTGAACATCTTCAGGTGTTCGAACTGTGGGTCCAAAAACTTTCCATTTATTCAACGAAATTAATTCTGCCTGGATTGCTTCTTCCCATTTTTCCAGTCATGCCTACTTTTACATTCTTGGATATCACGTGGCTCATAATCATCATATGAAATACTAACTGCCACTGAATATGAAAATAAATCATCAACAATTGTTTCATTTCGATTCTAAGTCTCTTGGATGAAGTCTATGGAAATTTCTTCATTTTTTTGATTCTGGTATTTCCGTATTATTTTCTCCTTCTGGGAGGCTATTTTCAGGAATCTCATTAACTTTTGGGATTTCATTGGATGTGGTTTTAGGATCCAGATCATTTTTATTTCTTTTCCTTGGAACTGTATCTTTTGAACCAGGGGGTCTACCACGCTTCTGGCGAGGGATAGGAGTTTCATTTGCTATGGTCTTTTGAGATTGTCCTTCTAGGACAATTACCCTTGCTGGTACATTAGCAGCTTCAATATAAGACTTGGTTATTTTTGAAGTATCATGAAATGCATCAGGCATTCAATTAGCTATCATTTGTAAATGCAGGATCCTTCGAACTTCGAGTTCACATTGTGGGGTACGTGGATCCATATGCGCCAAAGTTGGAACCTTCCAGGTTAATTCAATTTCTCTTCAGGAGAATTATTTCCTTTTCCAAGCCATGGAAAATTACTTTCATCAAAATGACAGTCGGCGAATCTAGCTGTAAATAAATCTCCTATCATTAGTTCCAAATATCTGATAATTGATAGGGAATCAAAACCCACATAAATTCCTAAACGTCTTTGGGGTCCCATTTTCATTCTTTTAGTTGGGGTAATGGGTACATATACAGCACACCCAAATGTTCTCAAATGTGAGACGTTAGGAGGATTCCCAGATACCAATTGTAATGGGGAATATTGGTTATAAGCAGTTGGACGGATACGAATCAAAACTGCAGCATGCAATATAGCATGTCCCCAAACAGTTACTGGTAATTTCGAGCGCATTAACAATGTTCGCGCAATTAATTGAAGGCGCTTAATTAATGATTCAGCTAATCCATTTTGAGTATGAACATGCGGAACTGGATGTTCAATATCAATCCCAGATACTTGACAATATTCATCAAATGCTTTCGATGTAAATTCCCCAGCATTATCAAGTCTTATACTCTTAATAGGGTAATCTGGAAAATGAGCTCGTAATCGAGTAATCTGTGCTAGCAATTTTGCAAAAGCAACATTACGAGTTGATAACAAGCATACATGGGACCATCTTGCAGATGCATCTATCAATACCATAAAGTAGCGAAATGGTCCACTAGGTGGATGAATAGGTCCACATATATCTCCTTGAATTCTCTGTAAAAACGATGGAGATTCAAAACCTACTTTTGTAAACGATAGTTTCGCTATCAATTTCCCTTGGGAACATGGGATACACAGGTCCCTATCATTCAGTAAGATTTTATGATTTCTCAGTGGATGCCCTTCTAAATTCGCTATTATTCTTCGCATCATTGTGGATCCCGGATGCCCAAATCTATCATGCCAAAGCTAAAATATTCTGGGATCAGAGAACTTCTGGTTCTCAATAGCATGTGTTTCAACCTGCTTTATGGTTGTATAATATAATCCAGATGATGAAATGGGTAATTTTTCAACTACAAGCTTCTGGCCTGATTTTCTTGAAACAATACATAGGTATTCAATACCATTTTCATCAACTGTTTCGATGTGATAATCATTCATTCGTAAATCCTTGAAACTGAGTAAATTTCTTCTGGATTTGCGAGAGTATAATGCATTTTCGATTTCCAATTCAGTGTCATTTGGTAACACAATTGAAGCTCTTCTGGAGCCTTCGATCAGATCTACTGGACCTGATATGGTATTCACCTTAACTTGAATTGGAATCAATTCCAGAAAATATTTTCTATCTCTCAAAATCGTATGGGTTGTAGCACTATCGGCTAAACAGACATCCCCATGTGAAGCCATTTCTTGGTTTGAATTCATAACTTCAATAAAATAACACACAAAATTAGTTGAATGGAAATGTAATATCTTTCATTAATATTTACAAATATTTACAACCAAAATCAAAATTACATTCCACTCTATTTACATTCCAAAACAAGAAAACACATTCACTTGTAATTAATGGTTCCATCACCAATCAGGTGATCTATTTTCCCATCAGGATCTTCAAAGAAATCGGCAGTTTCCAGATTTGATATGTCGACAGGATTAGTATAACCATCGCCAAAATATTAGCCATATTTGCTTCATTATTCTTTTCCTTTTCTTGTTCGCGCCTCAACTTCTGGTAAGCTTCAACTACATGCTTAGAAGCGCGACAAATTCTCGAAAAACAAGTAGGGGAATCACATCTATAACAGGGACCACGATTGAACTTTGGTGGTTCTTGAATTTCTTTCCCTTTACTGGAACTAGCATTATTATTATTCCACTTCTGGGGAGCATTTGGATTATGATATGGATGTCCATATCCCTGTTACGACCACGTCCCTGGCCATTTCCAGAACCTCTACCACCTCGACCATTACCAGTTCCATAATTATTCCAACGCTCAGAATTACGGCCACGACCACGACCATGGTAACCACGACCACGGCCTGGATTTTCATTATAATATGTATTGACTTCTGAGAATGCTTGGGTGCCAACAGGGCGTCTTTCACTGTTTCTCAGCAACAGTTGGTTGTGTCTTTCAGCAAGATCTAATGAACCAATTAAATTATCATATTTCACAAATTTCTTTTCACGATACTGCTGATGTAAAATAGTCTGAGAAGGATGGAAAGTGGTAAATGTCTTTTCCAACATATCATGGTCTATTTTTGTTTCCCCACACATTTTCAATTTGTTCACAATCATGTACATGGCAGAGTTATACTCGCTCACACCTTTAAAATCTTGGAACCTTAAATTGGCCCACTCATCACGTGCTTTATGCAACATGATTTCCTTTTGGCGATCATATCTGGATTTCAAAGCTACCCAAAGATCTGCAGGATCTTTTATATTCATAGACTGATTTTTGAGATCCTTAACCAAATGTGTTTTAATTATATACATGGCTTTACATTTCTCAACCTCAGTTGTTTGCACCTCCTTATTGAGGGTCCCAAATAACTCTTTGGTTTTCAATATTAATTCACAATCATCACACCATTTCATATAATTTCTCCCAGAAACTTCCAGCTCGTCAAATTTCAGATTTTTCATTTTCTGCAAAATAAGAACACATTCTTTAAATTTCCAGATTTTTAGAATTCAATTTCAAAAATTCAATTATTCAGCTCAGGTGAATAATCTTATCATTTCAAACTTTCCAGATCCATCATTTATTCAACTCAGGTGAATAATGATATTTTTCCAAAAATTTCCAAAATTTCCCAGAACACACAGAATAAAGAAAACATCATCACCAGACACTTTCTGATCTGGAAGATCCGGCAAAGCGGCAACCAGAGAGCATACTCGTGCTGATAACGTGTTGTAAAATAAAATAGAATGGGGTAAAATAAAATAATTTAATATTAACCGGAAATAAATTCGGATTAGAAAATATCTGGTAATCTTGGATTGGATCCAGAAAATAAAATAATTATACCCAAACTTGACAGCAGAAACAAGAAGAAGAAAATGAAACAAAGAAACAATTGAAGTAGAGAACAAATTGTGTGTTCACAATGATTTCAAATTACATTTATATATAGTAAAATTGGAAGCCACGTGTAAAGTATGCAATGTGCAAACACATGCAAAGGAGCATCTGAATGTATGGTGGAATCCACCTCATCATTTCACAACAAAATTTTAGTATAATTTTTCACTTAAAAATTCACCTCGGTGGAAAATATTATATTGATAAAATTATTAGTAATTTATATTAAAGTTTAAATTAGTATTACATATTTTACATCAGTATAATTATAAAAATAATTTTGTGAAATGGGTTCTCTATTAATATAGTATATCACTTTGAATCATTCTATTTATTTATTTCACCATTTAGTTGTGTTCCATTAAATTTTTTTAAATAGTTAAATATAATATTTTATATAATTTTACTAAGATGCAAATACCATAATAAATTTGATTGTAAAGTTCAAAATTAAAGAATAATACAATGGGAAAATTTCTAGTAGTATATAATTTAAATATGTATATATAATTTAAAGTTAGTATAACGTTAAATATTTAAGTAATTGAGAAATATTTTATTATTATTATTTAAAATATCAAAACTAGAAATACAACATTATTGTATTTGATTATTTATTTTGAACAGGAAAATATAGAATTCGAGACATTTTATTTTATTTTATTTTTTTTTTTATCAATTTAGAGTTAATATCCATTTTCTTCGCAATTTGTTTAAGTTTGCATTTAGTTTAAAATTTTTATTATAGAAATTAAATATTTAAATATTTTAATTTTATATTAAAATTAAGGATGAATGGGACCGGTTCTGGTATCGATTTCTTGAAGGAACCGGTATCGAAACTGAATTACCGGTTCCTTATTTTTGAGGGACCGGTACCGTTAGTACTTAGAAATAGGATCGGTTCCAGTGTGGCTCTAGTTCGGTTCCATTACCGGTTTCGGTTTTAATGGTACCGGTTATTCAGATAATTCTAGTATCGGTTCTGGAAAAATAATCAAACTTTTTACAATTAATTCAATTATTAAAAAACTCGTGTGAAATCACAATTTTTCAAATTTATATTTACAAAATAATCATTCCAAAACCAATATAGTAAAACAAACCTATCCATATGAGAAAGTTGCTAATGTTCTCAATTATCCTAATCAATTTGTTAAATTAGTTCTCAAATTGTATACCAACAAACTCCAAAAGTTTCACTAAAAAAGAAAATAAGTTTAAGAGCTCCATAACCTTACAAATAAATTGTGCATAATTTTAAATAATAATAATAATAATAATAATAATAAATGTTTCATGTTCTGCGAGTTTGACTCTAAACTGCATAACCCTCCATATTACGCATTTCAATTTAAATTAGCAATTTAATATAATTTAATTGTAATATAAAAAATTAAATTAATATACCAGGTAGATTGTTCAAGTGACACATCTAGTACTCCAATTCATCTCTTGAAACAATATTCTTCAAATTTTCAGGAATATTTCTAATTTCTAAATATATTTGAAATAACTATATATATATATAAAGTGTTGAAAAAATTCCATGGTGTAAAAAAAATATTATTTTTAAAATTATTTATGTAAAAATTATAATCGCGATATACAATTTGAAAAAAAAAATTGGGAGAGAAAAGAACGATATATATTTTTTGCCTGGAAAAAAATTCGCCTAAAACGACTATATTTTATTTTATTGTTTAGAAAAACCGGTTTCAGTTCGGTCCAGTACCAATTTCGGTTCTCGTCCAGTTCCAATCAATGATTCGGAACCGGTACGGTACCGAAAAATATAAGTTTCGGTATCGATTTCAATACAGTTTCAAAATAACCCGTTCTTTTTTAGTTTCAATATCGGTTTCGATCCAGTTCCCAATTCCGAAGCAGTTTCAGAAGGAACCATGCACAACTCTAATTCGAATCAAATTTTTTTTTAATTTATATTTAGTTTCAAAATTTTAAAAATAAACGTATAAACTCTTCAATTTATATTTAAATATTATATAGTAAATCATTTACTGCAAAAAGCATCAATATCTTAAAGATTTATATAAAAACCTAATAATATATATTATTTAAATACTTAAATTTTCAAAATTAATAAAGTCAACAAGAATATAGTAGATAATAATATGATGAAGAGGGAAAGAAAATTTATTTATTATTAATAATAAATTATTTAAGTATTCACCAAAAACTTAAAATTTTTTTTATTTTTACCAAAAATTTATTATAAATAAGTAGAGAGATTTCCAAAAACCTATCGCAGTTTGTCATATTCACAAAAAAATTTATTGCTTTTTCATTTTTTTTCCAAAAAGCTACGTTCTGACGGTCTACTAATTTTACTGTTCATTTATCAGTAGATGAATAGTAACCGGTATTTTCATAATTTTTAAAATTTTTAAAATAATATTTAAAAAAACTTTTTAATCATATTTTATAAAAAATTAAAATTATCAATAAAATTAATGAAAACCAACACAAATAATTTTTTTGTAAAAAAATTAAAAAAATTATAAATTTACAACGAATATATTTAATTTACGGTAGATTTTTTTTTAGATCCCCTAAATAAGTATATAACAATCACATGGTAGCTGAAAATTTTGCTATTGTTGATTCGTGGGAACTTGAAAAATGAGGAGAAAAAAATTAGTTATGTAGATCAAATATATTCATAAAAACTAGAATTTTTTTTTTTAATCAGGATCGAAAGAAAAATAAAATAATTTGATAACTTATTTTAAAGAAAAATACTTTAATTATAAAATTTAATATATTCAATTATTTCATACTAATTTAAATTAATTTTTAGTTCATATGCTAAATATTTGATAATTTTCAATTTATTTTTATTTTTAAAATTTATAGAAACTAAATATTTAAAATTTTTATTCTATTCTTATACCAACTAGTTTTTTCGATTTATAGTTGGTTTTGAGATTTTAATATCAGATAAAAAAAAATTAAAATTTTTTATTTTTATTTATAAATAATTATTTTATTTAAAATTTTATATTTATAAATTTAATGAAAATAAATATTAAAAATTAAATGGAAAAAAAGCAACCACTATACTGACTTAAGGACAAAGCATAAACTATTGTTGTAGACAAGAATATTTTATTACAAAATTTTCCATTCTGGCTCATCAGTATAGGTGGTCCTTTCAGCTATTAACAGTTGATGTCCTCACGTGATCGATTTGCAAAAAATCTTTCTTGCTTGGTTTTGGTCAGCTCATTTTGATACCAAATATAATTAAACTAGACTTAGATGTAAATTTACATTAAATCTGATATAGTTAAGCTTCCTTCTACTCAACTAAAGTGACTTATGTTGCTCATGTAATATAATTACATTTTGAAACACAGTTGATAGTTTCACTTTCAAGACACTCACTCACTATCTGCAGACAGTCCATTCGAAAACGCATGAAATTGAATGAAATCAATGTCACACACACAATGAGGTCACTGCATGATCATTTTGACCCGACCCTCCTTTTCATAAAATTTCAAATGGGGTCCACATGGACATAATTCAGTAGATAATATTAAAAAATCTTCAGGAAAATATATTTCAAATTGACTTCGTCACTAGACAGCATTGGAATTATAACAACAGCAAATATGTGGAGTGAAATTTGTCGACGGAAAACCCTAAATAGCCCTAGTAACACGTGGCAACACCCCAGTTGATGGAAATGAGGCAAGATTCCGCCTTTTGTCGAACAAAAGTCCTACATATTTCCAGTAATGCACGAGCATAAGATTCAACACCGCTTTATCTTTATTTTCTCTTTTGGATCGACGCAAGTCCAAGTTTGTGACTTCGTGAACATGTTTGGTTGTGATTGTATCTCGGAAATTGGTATAGGATAAAGTAGAAGCACTAGAACCATCAAAATAATTTAGTGCACGTGTCACACATATAAGACAGGGTACTATAGTCACACACAGCTAATATCCACCTTCAGACAAAACTTGAGTTTAAATTAAAATGTTGTAATATGGTTATGGTGATGGTGGGAGGAATTTGTAATAAAATGAAAAGATGAGCAAGTTGGGAAATAGATGGAGTGACAGTGGCATGCCATATCCCACGTGGGGGCACATTTTTGCACATGGATTTGATTGTGAGACATTATTCTCTAAGTTTCTAAACCATACAATATTTAAAAAAGAATGTAGATATGGGTATGTATATAGATTTTCTCTAAAGAAGAAAATAAAATTTAACATGTAGAGAGTAAAATTTAACATATCTATTGAGAGTAAAATTTAACATATCTATTGGATGTTGGTCATATCCACCAAGGTGTCAACTCCAATTGTGGTTCATCAATATGTTTATTAATGGAAATGTGGTCCAACTTGATATTTAACATGTAATTAATTTTTAATCATTTATAGTGATTACATTATTCGTGTTAAACTTACCGTACCAAATAAGTCAAATGAATTCAATCAGCATTCATGTTGGGTTGACAAAATTGGATTTAAAATGAGAGGAGGATTCAGAAGAAGAATGATGAGGAATAGATATGATAGGATTTTGAGGGGTCAACATCACCACCAACATGGGAATGAAGCAATTGGTGGATCTTCAGATATGAAATCTCTAAAAGTCTCTTACACCATCATTTCATTAATTTGAGCATATTCCATTATCAACTCTACATACATATATTTGCATCTATGTCAATCGAAAATATGTCATCTACCTACAAGGATTCAACAACCATGAAGTCATAAACTATATGTTTCTCTTCTCATGCATGTTACATGTAATTTTTTTTTTTTTATAAATTAAATGTATGGATTTGGGATTTCAAGCTATAAAATAGATGTAACATATCAATTAAATTATTAGATTAGCATTTTATTTTTTCCCAATTATAATTTTTTATATAAATCAAATTCAAATATAAATTATTTACTTTTTTATTATTATTATTATTATTATAACTATTGTTATAACTATTGTTATTTGTTCTGTCAAGTTTACGATAATAATTTACAAGATCTTTAAAGGTGATGTTACTTTTAAAATATCATAATTGGGTAGGATAATTATCATATTTAAAAAATTAATGTAGGGTGAGGTTAGCTAGGGAGGAAACCAAAACATAAACATTTAAAGTTGGACAAGTGATGTATAGTGCATATTTTTATTTATATTCTATTTTAATAAATTTCACTGTCATTTATTCATATGAATATTGTATTCTCTAACCATCATTAATTATATAATATTTATTTATTTAGATAAAAAATTTTAAATTTTATAATTATTCATAATTAATAAAATATTATTCTAAATACTATCATTTTATTATATTTTATCAACATGATAATAAATTATCAAAATAATATAAAATGGAATGAAAATGAATTAAAATATTTATTTGAAAATTTTAAATTTTAATTTAAAAATAAATAACTAAAATTAAAATATATATTAAATATAAAAATTAAAAAAATACAGCAAATAATTTTTAAAATATTTTAATAAAAAATTTTAAAAAATAAATAAAATAAAAATATTAAATGTGACCAAATTTATACACTATTGATATTGAAAAATTATATTACACCTTTAAAAATAATCTAGTCCACAAATTTCTTTTAAAAAGCTATTATAAATTTTAAATAATTAATAAAAAATTAAATCAAAATTATACCTGAATTCGATCCACATTCTAATTCACCGCCTCTAGAATTTTTAATCCAACTTATAAAAAACTCAGCCCTATCTCATCAAATGGAATCCAATGATGTAACCAGAAGAAAAATATGTGGTTGTAAAGTGTTAGATTTTCTTATTATTTATCTTCTAACACCTCTTCACACGAATTGGAACTTGAAATATTCCTTCAAAAATTATTTTCCTAATGCCGCACCTCTTCAACCAATTGGAACTTCCCTCAATACTTACCTCTATTTGTTTAATTTAACGTAATCTTAATGTTGGGTTGATGACACAACATATTTAGTAGCAATAAATTAGATGTAGGTAGGTTGGTAGAGTAGTAATTATTGGACTACACTCCATGTCCCTAGTAACTGAAACCTTATACTCTGTAAACTTTAGTTTAAGGTTTGTCGAGTGAGATAATAATGATACACACCTACATTCCCTATAAACTTCAACTAATTAAATTGTTATCCCTGTAATTTAATATGCTACACTTTCAAACACGTGTTATGTGGTTCTTTCATTGAGATGACTCGACGCTGTTAGAGAATTGTTTTATATTTTAAATTCCTTTTCTCTTTTTTATAATATTACATTTTCTTTTTTCACTTACCTCTCATTATATACTACTATTTCTTTACTATTACTAAATTTTTTTATTTTTCTTTTACTAATTTATATTGTAAAATTATCCGATAAAAATTATTATTTTTTAAATCATTTAAAATCTTTAGCATATAATATATCACATAAAATTTTAAGAGAAATTTACTTTAAGAAATTATCTTTTAATTAAAATTTAATATATTATATAATTTATTCAAATTCATCTATAAAATAATTTAAATAAAGATGCATATTAAGTATTAAATTAAAAATAAATTTATATTAATTTGTTTTATTAAACAAAAGAAAAATTATAAATGGATCAAATAAATTTTAAATTTAAAAATAAAAAATAATATATATATATATATATATATATATTTATTTATTTATAAACTTATTTTTCAACCGTAAAAATTTAGTTTTCAAAATTAGGCACTCACAATTATACAAATTCTTTTTATAGACCACTTTCCTAACTTCAGAGCTTATGTACAAAATTTTCACTCCATATAAAATGGTCAGCATAATCCACTTTTAAAAAGTGAAAGTTTGAAAGTTTATTTTATGAAGTTTTTAAAATTTGATATACACGTAAATACTAGTTATAACAGAATAAAGATGAATTTTTCCATAAATAAATTATATAAAATTAATAATTTTTATAAAATATTAAATAAATATTTTGAAAAAAAATGTATTATATTTTGAATAATAAATTATTAATTATTTAAATTAATTTTTTAATAAAAATATTTTTTAAAAGAACTAAAAATAATTATATTAATATTTGTAAATTATTTTAATATAAATAATAAATATCTTATTAAAATAAATAAAAGATGAGAATAAATTGGGAATAGTGGTGATATTTGCAAGAACATATATCCCACCTTTAACCAAAATTTTTATCCACGGTTTATATTAAATATACCTTAGTTTCGTAGGCCATATTCATTGAGGTCCATCTAACCTAATCTTTTAAGATGCTTTGATATGAGTTTTTTTTTTTTTTTTTCTCTTTTAAATGATGGAACCAAATTTTATTAGACTTGAAATTGGAACTAAATACGATCAGAAAATAAATCTTCTTCGAAAGTCATTTGAGTTGTTTCAAGTCTCATCATCGGTGACTATAATGATCTAAATTTAAAGAACTCAGTCTTGAATTCAGTCCATATTTGAAATCTTTCTCTAAGAACTTTTAAATATTTTTATTGTTATCATTTTTTTCCTTAATTTATATTTATTTTCCTTTATTGTGATTAGCTAATAATGTATCTTTAACTAGCTTAATTGGAGGCAATTTTATTTTTATTTTTTTTATGCTTCCTTACTTAAATGAAGAATTATGTGAACTTGATGGACAATTTTGATGAAAATAGTTGAGTATTTAAACACTTAGATTTTACTTGTTTCCAAAAACATTCCACAATTCTATTAGTTTTCAAAGATTAATGGATTTTGTATGTTTCCAAAAATATTCAACTAATTATCACATTTGTTACACAAATCACCAAGCCATCATAAATCATTCCCTTCCATTTTCAAGTCAACATAGACAAGAACATACCATAATAAATTCAAACAACCATCTACACATCACAAACAGCCCAACTTAAATTCATAATACCATAAGTTATTTGGATGATGATGAACTGAATGGAGAAGACCAACGTCTTGTGTGGGGCCATGAAAGTTTCACAAGTTTAGGGAGAGGACATAAAGAATTTGGCCGAGGTGGAAGAATGTCACCCCTCCCTCAACATGAAGAAAGGCAAGAGGGGGTTTTCAATTATAAAACTGAATCACTAGAATTTTATGAGAAGATTGATGTTGATTCCTACTTTTAGTGGGCACATTCAAGGTATTCGAGACTTTCAAAAATGATTGCAGCTATGAGATTGAAAGGTTATTCTTCTCTTCGGTAAGAAAATTTGCATAAACAAAGAGTAAAGGAATGGATCTTTCGGATAATACCGTGGAATATAATGAAAGAGAATATGAATATGGTGTTCTTACAATAGGTAAAAAAATGATTGAATTGATGTTGAGCCTCAAATAGGGTACCAAAATCGTGGAATAGTACATTATGAAATATGAGGAATTTTTTGTGAAATGTGAAGTGAAAGAGACCGAAAAGCTAATCATTGTGTGTTTTCTCCAGGATTACATCTTAATATTGTAAGTTTCTATCCTTATGAGTATTTCATCGAAAAGATTGGCCTTGAGAAGTGAGGTAAGTTTGGAGTAGTCACGCCAAAATAGAACCAATACCAAACCTTCCAAATATGTATCACCTTACAAACCGAGCTCTAATGGCTCCGATTCTTCCCCTATAAAGACCACATAAACACCCCCACCAAAAAGATCCTTTCTTGCACCAAAAATACTTCCAATACACCTAAAGACACCCAATATGTCTTACCATCTAAAAGTACTTTTAAAAACATTGAAATGCTTCAAATGCTAAATATATTAACACTTTCTATTCGTGTATTTAAGGAAACCTAACTAGATAAATATTCTCTAAATTATGGTGGAAATTTATTAAGATGTAATGAATTTGTTATAAATTTAGATACAAGTGTAGCTACTCTTGACATGTCTTTAAATTAAGATATCAATGATTAAGTTCCATTGCAAGTATAATGTCTTTTCAGGATTTCTTATTTGCCTCAAAATAATACTTATAATTTAGTGATGTTGAACAAATTGCACTGAAGTACTTAAAGGGTCTCGCACAAGTCAATCCCAACAAGAAACAACTCTAACTTATTTGTTTGTTGTTCATCTGGACCCTCCAAGAAATTTTTGGAAAGGAAATCATGAACTGGATAACTTTAAAAAGTAAGATAGGAGTCTTCGGCCAAAGTTGTATACGAAACAGTCTAAATTCATCAAAGTGATGGTTAGATTAGTATTTATTTTATTTTCTCTTTTAGAGTTTTACTAGAGCACTTTAAAAACTTTTTTCTTTTTATTTTTAATTTTGTTTGGCAATTTTTAAAAAAAAAATGATATTCAGTAATATTCTCTAACCTTGACCATTTATTTCTTAAATCAAAATTTTAATCGTCTCAACCAAATGAAATTGACTATCAAAAAATTCTTAATATAGTTTAAAAAAGGTTAACCGTTTCCATTCTGCGTCATTTAGGAATGAGACAATGTTGATGACATTATGTAAGATCATAAGCCATATATTTTAAGTATACAACATTTAATTGAGTGAATCACATATGAAGTAAGGTTAATTAAAAATATAGGTGTGATTTAACTCAAGATCCATAAAAATGTAAGCTAATGAATTAAGCTATTATAAATAATGACAATATTTTAATGTTGATTAACAATTGGCTATGAGATTAAAGCTGGTAGACGGGCCGATTTGGCTCGGATCGGTCCAATCCGTGACGGATTACGGATTTAACGGAACAACTCGCACGAATTTTTCTACTATGCGGGCTGATTTTACATCAATCCTAATCCGATCCGCACGGATTACGGGTTAAACGGGCTAGCCCGTTAATCCGTTATTAAATTAAAAAAATAAAAAAAAATTAATTTATATAATTTTTTTAATAATAAAGATAATTTTTTTAAAAAAAATTATAAGAAAATAATACATGATAAGCATGACTATTTATATAAGAAAAAAAAGTTAAAAATTGTGTCATGATATCAAAATTAGTAATATAAATAAATCAAAAGATATAAGAAAAAGTTATATAAAATGCACCCAATAATTTTTTTTTAAAAAAAAAAAATCCATGTAAATTTTAAATTTCAAAACTAAATACTTTTTAGTCATATAAATTTTAATTTTGCAAATAAAATTTTCAAAATTTCACCAATTTTCTTTACCAATTTTAATATTGCTCAAATCCTTATATAAAATATATATCATTTAATTATATATAATTAATTTTTTAAATATAATTGATTCAAATAAACTATTAAAAAATAAAAGATAATTTTCTAATTATATATTTATATGACGTGATCAAGGACGGACCCATAATTTGAAATATGGGGGTGTGAAGTTTAAATTGAATATGTACTATAAAATATATTTAAATTAAATCTAAATTCAAATCAACAAACACATTAAAGATAAATATATAAATAAATCATAATAAAATTATTTATAAAATTCAATAATAAAGTATCATGTTCTTTAAAAAAAAATGTTAATCTCATATAAAAAATTAAGAAGTTCGAAAAATAAACAAACACATATGCATAAACATAACAAAAACAAAATTTTAAGGGAAAAAAAGAAAGCAAAACTAATGATAACAAATAAGAGTATTGAATATATTTTTTTTTATTTTTTTTATAAAACAACACAAAGTTTTAAAAAAATTAAAAAAAAAAAGAAAATAAATTACATCTGCATATTAGTAATAGTATAAACTAATACACTAGAATGATGTCATCTTTGAAAATAAAGTAATCAATAATTTTCAATACACAATATATCATGAGAATTTAAAAAGAATAAAAAAAAATAAAGAGATTATATTTATTATTATATTAATAATATACTTATATATGACTAAAGAAAAAAAATCAAATATTGACTCAAATTAAAAAAAAAAAAAAATAAAACAAAACATACCGCACTAGAGTAATATTAAAAAAAAAAATGATAATAGATAAAGGGAAAAAAACTACCTTTAATAACTATTGTTTTTTGCTTTTACACGAGAAATTGATGAAAAATGATGAGTGAAAAAAGAAGATGGATAGAAGGAAAAATGAAGATGGAAAAGAGAAATGTTGGATTGAGAATGATATATTGAAAATGATATATGTTGCTTACTAGGTCCGCCACTGGACGTGATATAATTTGTATTTTCATAGAATTTGAGGATATATATATATATATATATATATATATTCATATATCTATTATTTTAGTTATTTTATAAAATAAAATTTAAAATTATTTAAGACCGTTAATTTAATATTTATGTATATTATTATATTGTAATTAGGGAAAATTATTTTATATTTCTAATAATATATTAAATATAAAATAAAAATATAATATATAAAATTATTACTGAATTAAAATAATTTTTTTAATGTAATCCTAAATTCAATTGTTGATATTTAAATATAGCAGAGAAGCTTACAATTGAAAATAAAATAAAATAAAATAAGATGAGTTAAATATGTTTCCATTAAAAAGAAAATTGTTAAAATTGTTTTACTTTCAATAATAAAATTATATTTCTTAAAATTTCAATTATAAAAAATTAAAATAAAAAAATTTATTCATATATACTTGGCAGTGGGGTGTATAAATTGTATGTAATGAAACCACCAATGGAGAGCTCTTCTTACACATAACTGTGTAGTTGGGCTCCACTTGTGTGAGAAAAGTAACATGAGTGGGTGCATTTAAAAGAATATGATCCAAATATCCAATGCTCAAATTGGGGGCTTGCTGGGCTTCTTCCTATTTGCCACCAACAGAATGAAAATGGGAGCCAAGAGAAGGAAGACCGGTCGCTCGCCTTCCACTCCCGCCGCCGCCAGAGATGCACCTCCGTCAACGGTATATTCCCGATTCCGATTAATTCTTTTATTCTTGTCATCATTTTCTAGGGTTTATGATTGAATTGCATAAATAGGTATTAGTAGCCCAACAACCACCTCCTCAAATCAACCGGATTCAAATCGAGAAAAAATTTGCAGTTGAACAAGCACGCAAAGACGGTTGCACTGCTAACTTCGCATCTTTTGATTCCAAATTTAGGAACTATCTCGTCCCTGTCGTTCCAACCCGCAAACAACTCAACTCAGTATCTGATTGATTTGTATTATTATTTTGGGGTTTTGCAATAATGGATATGAGTGAATAGTCACTGTCCATCCTTCCTTATCAGAAGAAAATTTCAGGTCTTGTTCAATGGAGGAAAGGCAAGGAATCTTTTAGGAGCTGTGGTCAGTGCAGTCCTTTTCATGGATTTCTAATTGTTGAAACCTTTCTTATCCACTTTAAATACAAGTATCTCATTGTATCTTGTTTATGTTATCATGTGCTTCTTCACTTCTACTTGAAATTAATATTGTTGCCTAACTGGTTTGAGGTTATGTATTGATCTGAGCAAGAGAGAATGCTATACATATTTTAATTTTAAAAGAATCATGAACCTAATCCCTGTTCACGTTATCCATTGCAAATACCGATGTTTGTTGCACATAAAAAAAAAATAGTATTATAAGGCTAGTTGATTCTTTGGGCGGCGGCTGGGGCGATGGATTTGAAAATCGTGAGATGGTGGCTGAGAAAAGTTATTCATAGAACTAGTTCTTAAAACATTTAATGGAAGACCTGCGGCTTGGACAAGGTGAAGGACTAGCTGTCATATCCGACATGTAGAAGGTATAATTTTCTTAAACCTAACTGATTTTATATTTAATAGTTACATATTTAGCATGAAGTTTTGTTATGTCCTGTTACATATTCTCATATATGTTCTGTTATTTGACTTTTTTTTATTGTAATTGTTATTTGGTGGTTGAACATGGAGTTTTTTAATTTTTTTCATGTGCTATTATATAGTTATATTATAGTAGATATTCGTTATACTACTTTCAAATGCTTTAAATTTAATTTTTCATTTGTTTGGTTGTCATAGGGTCGGGTACCAACTATAGCCGAGTTATTACCAGAGGCTAAGTGTGTAAGACATATTTAGTCCAATTGGCACAATAAAAGCGAAGTGGAAAACAGAAAATACAATTTTGGAAATGCGTCAAGTTGTCATTTGAAACTTAACTAAAAGAAGAACTTTGAAATTTATCAAAATTATGAAAATGAATTGTTAAAGATCTATTGCCATATAACAAAGTTAGTGCAAAACATTCTTCAATTTTGACTCTAGAAGTGATTCAATTGATAACAACATAAATGAGTATTTCAATTCTTGGATAATTGGACCAAGGCACAAAATTATAATCACAATGTTAAAAAACATCAAGCCCAGGATTATGGCCAGGTAGGCAGACATAATTGCATTTTTCAACAAATGGACTTGTGACATAATTGCATTTTTCAACAAATGGACTTGTGACATTTCCTCTACGACAATGAAGGTATTAGAGAATAATATGATAGCTTCTCAAAAGTGTAGGCTCATTTCAAATGGTAATACAGGTTTTGGAATTTGGGAGGGTGAGTACAAACATGTTGTGGACCTAAAGTCTAAACCTTTCTCATGTAAGTTATGGATGCTAAATGAATTACATGCGCTCATGTTGTGTGCAATGTTTGACAGAAATTTAAATGTAGAAGATTTTGTTTAAGATTGGTACATGAAGGGAAAATTCTTGAAGACATACAACTACTTCATCTAGCATATATTTAATATTAAAATGTGGCTAGAGAGTAGTTCCTGTCCCATTTATTCACTAGAAACGAAGCTTATGCATAACAGACCAGGTCGTAATATAAGAAAGAATAAAAATGAGACAAAGAAAGTCAAATATGAAAAATTATGAAATGATGGATCAAGATCATTGTAGAAAAATGGGAGAAAATGACACAAATGCAAGAGCCTGCCCCATTTAGGCATTCATGACAACTGCTATTGAATTGTTCAACTCATATTAATAGTTATTTATAGGTTTATGACTTATAGATACATGCTTTGTGGTAGTCCATGATTGTACAGTCATGAATATGATACCTGTACCCGCACGACCACCAGTTGTCCACAGACATTTAAGTTAATATGGCCCATGCTTACCCACCCATACGTTAAAAACCCGTGGATTTATGGTCATCATATGATGACCAAGCTTGCATGGTCATGGGCGGGCTACGAGCACGTGCCCATTTTTTCAGTACTACCCTAGTGAGAGGAAAATACATAAAAGGGGATAGAACGAAGTATATATTTTTCTATACCCAAGAGCTCCAAGAATCTAGAAAAATTGACATTAAACAAATTCGATCTTCAAGCAATCTGCCACATTTACTAACAAAAGTATTACCAATTTCAATGTTTAAGAAATTGTTTGATGGTGTCAATATACGAAAAAATCTTCAAATTTTTTCATATGCTCGGCCATATTTGAATTCGACTATACCTTTTTCTTTTTTCACCCAAATTTTGTCCTACTGAATTTTCCACTAAAATTTTTATTAGTGGATTGATAAAATCCAAAGGGAAGTTTAGGTAATAAGTAGGTACTCAGATGTCAAATTGCATATACTAAGTTTGAAAGTACAAGAGTCCTCTATTTTTCTTATATATATATATATATGTGTGAAGGGAAATTTTTATGTGTCAATAACAAAAATAGATTATAGGCCGGGCCGAATTGGTAAAAGAATTAAGATGTCCAAATAAGATGCCAAGAAAGGATGTGAAAAGTAGATCAGGTCAATCAATGAATAGACTAGTCAAGGGTCAACAAAAGATAAGACCTGTGAGAGTGGGCGGAAGGGACAACAGCAGTGTGAAAAGGGCAACTCGAGCCCTGTGCACTTCGGCGCGCCATCATCATCAGAAATAGACAAAGACACTAAAGAGGACAAACCATATATTGGATCAACGAAAGCAAGGTGAATATGTTAACAAAACAAAAAAAAAAAAGGAGAAAAAAAAGAAGAGCGATCAACTATGAAAGAAACGGAAACGATGATGAATCAGAAAACTTGAAAGGAAAGAAAAGTAGCTAAAAGTAAGAGGAATGAATCTAATCATCTTTAACAAATGGGTAAAAAAAAATAAAAAAATGAGGGGAAACTATCGTGTAAACGGAGGAACAACATAAAGCAGGGTGACACTTCTGGCCTCATCTTTCTAAAGAAGAAAAAGAGAAAACAGTGGAGATGAGGAAGGAGTAGTCAAGAACCTTCAAGACTGTGGAGTGTAGTAATTCTTAAAGTTAAAGTTGTTTGATACCCAATCCAATTGCAATCTCCATATTGTGTATCAATCATGAAATCGATTTCCTAAATTGATTTCTTGAATTAATTGTTCTAAACCTAATTTTTGGTTATATATATATATATATAAATAAAGGCTTCTAGTTTTCTATTCTTTGCATATCATTTCATGTTGTTGCTCTCTGTGAATTATTCTTCTGTGGTATCATTTATCGGTTTGTTAATTTTATAACAAAATTAAGAAATTTGATGTGTTTTAGAAAACTAATATTGAAACAACTAGTTTGAGGTCAGGCACCAAGAAGTACTGAATAGTGTGGGTGTAATTGCAAATCGGGTGACTCGTCCAACTCCAAACCAAACCAAACCAAACCAAACATACCAAAACGGATGATGACTTGGATAAACTGAGTAGTTAGTTTCCATGTCCATATCACTTTCCACTCAACTAATTTCTGGTCAACTTTCTACAGGTTGGTTGTTGTTCATTTCCCCCCTGAAATCAGGTTATTTGTAGGTTTAATATTTCAACTAATTGAACAAATTTGATTTATGATTTTGGACACCTTATTTATTTATTTATTATATTAATTAAAAGAAAAACCAATGAATTGACTATTAATTTCAAAAGACTTTGCTAATGGTCTTCAATCACAGCTCCATTAATTTTTTTTATTATCATTTTAAAAATCGTTTAAGCTCACTTTGCATGACTGGGTTAGTAAAAGTCAATCGGTTGACTTTACTTTTACAATTAAATTGTAAAATTTGGACAATGAAGTTTACCATAATACCCTCACACGTAAATAAATAGGATATTTAAGAGGCGATTGTCGTAATTTTAATCCAAAACAGCGACCCTTTTGTCGTATTGTTCTTCAGCTTCCATATCCCCACTATATAACACTTTTTTTTAATGAAAGTAGAAAAAATAGAAACAAACACTTGATTTTGAATTCAACTGATAGGAACAATCAGACAAAACAGGAAGCGCACACACACAGCAATTGATTATAATATATATAGAAAGACTAGTGCATAAGCAAAGACATCATAATCGGTGATTGATCTAGATAATTAATTAGGGTAGAATGGGGAAAGTGGCAGTAGGAGCATCGGTGGTGTGCGCGGCGGCGGTGTGTGTGGCGGCGGCGGTGGTGGTGAGACAGAGGATGCAGAACACGAGCAAGTGGAGTAAGGTGATGGGGATAATGAAGGAGTTTGAGGAAGAGTGTGGTACGCAGATTGGAAAGCTTAGACAGTTGGCTGATGCTATGACGGTGGAGATGCACGCCGGTCTTGCGTCCGAAGGTGGTAGTAAGCTCAAGATGCTCATCAGCTTCGTCGATAATCTTCCCACTGGGTCTCTTCCTTTTTCTTTTCCTGTTCGTTTTGTTTTAGTATCTGTTTTGGATTTATTTTTAATTTCGTTATTTATTATTTTGTGCGAAAAATAACGTTCTCGTTAAATGCTCGTTGAAGATGCCTCATTTACCCTTAAAAAAAGAAAAAGAAAAAAGGTTTATTTATTATTAAAGAAAAGCCTTATTTTTAGGTGTATTAATTTTAGGCATAAAATTTAGGATTAGATTTCTGAGCTGCTTATATGTTTATTTTATTTTATTTATTTATTTTTTAATTTTACAAATATATGTATAAAAATAAAGAATCTCATTGCAGTTTGTTATTTTAATTAAAAATAAAATCAACTGAGAAGAAATCGCTGAACTTTTGTTTATATTAAATTGCATGTGTTGAGTACACCTAGCTGCTGATATGCTGAATGCAGATGTTTAAGGAGTAGAATTCTGCATTTGAAGTGGTTGCCTACAAAACGAAATTATATAATGTAGAAGTCAGTAATGTTTGTGATGTAGTTGTTCTTAAGCAGATGACAACTTAATCGAACATGTGCCTAACTTTTTTGCTAATACTGTTTCAGAGATGAGAAAGGATTGTTTTATGCACTAGATCTTGGTGGCACTAACTTCCGTGTCCTGCGTGTGCTGTTGGGTGGTAAAGAAGGTCGTGTTCTTAAACAAGAATCTGAGGAAGTATCAATTCCTCAACATGTCATGGAAGGAACTTCAAATGTGAGTCTCTCTTCAAGCCAACACATATGCTACATGTAGCCTAATTAGTTGGTTTTTTCTTGTTCTCAAGTTTTGTCAAATGATTTTGGTTTCAGGAATTATTCGACTTCATCGCAACAGCTCTTGCCAATTTCGTTGCTACTGAAACTGAAGGACTTCATGCTTCTCCTGATAGACAAAGAGAGTTGGGTTTTACCTTCTCATTTCCTGTCAGGCAGATGTCAATATCATCAGGGTATCTTATGAATTGGACAAAGGGATTCGCCATTGAAGATGCGGTTAATCTTGCATACCTTTTCTCTTGTTGTTCATTCTTTTATAATTGATATCTATAATTATCATTAGTATTTTTGTGGTCACTTTGTTATCTAAGATAAGTGTCTGAAATATTAGTCTCATGGCTGAACTGTGTCACATTAAAAAATAATTTGAGATACCAGCGCCATATAGGGTGTAGTATCCTGTAATGCATTTTTCATAATGAGGCCTACCTGTACACTGCAAATGGTCTACTGCTATAGAGATCAAGAACTACTGGGTTTATGCTGTCATCATATGTTATTGTTTTGATAAATATGTTGGTATTTGTTCAGGGTTTAGTTGTGCAATTTCATTCTTGTTGCAATTTACTGGATTTCTGCATGCACTTTATGTCATATATAAGTTTTAAATTTGTCTATTGAAATAAGAACGTTGTCAAAGTGAGTCAATTTGAAACTCAACAATGGTAATTCTAGGTGGTGAGTGAACAAGAGTTCATATGCATGTCAGTCAAACCTGAGTCAAAGTATATAAATTGTGCATTTTTCCATCTTTGAACCTAATAGTTAGCATGATTTTTACTATTCGTTTCTGTTTTCTTTTCTGTTATAGGTGGGACAAGATGTGGTTGCGGAGTTGACTAAAGCAATGGAAAGAATTGGACTTGATATGCGTGTATCTGCTTTGGTAGGTCACATTTAGGGCAAATTGCACGAACTGATGTTTGTTTATTTCGAATACCACTCTTCTCATCATGTGTATTCCTTATATGCTGAGTGATGCAGGTGAATGATACAATTGGAACATTAGCTGGTGGTAGATACGACAACCCTGATGTGGTTGCTGCAGTAATCTTGGGTACTGGAACAAATGCAGCCTATGTGGAGCGAGCGCATGCAATTCCAAAGTGGCAAGGTCTCTTACCCAAATCAGGGGAAATGGCAAGTGTTCTGCATACTTTGTTCGCTGCTAGTTTTTTATTTGATTTCATTTGCTATCCTCTGTTTATGTTTTGCTGAATTTATATGTGCAAAACAATCGGCGCTACTGTAGGTCATCAACATGGAGTGGGGTAACTTCCGTTCATCACATCTTCCTCTAACAGTATATGATCAGACACTGGATATTGAGAGTACTCACCCTGGAGAACAGGTAAAACATTCTCCTGATTGTATATTTGTTGGAACTTGTAATACATATCCTTACATCTGTATCTTTTGCTCGCAGATTTTTGAGAAAATGATTTCTGGTATGTACTTAGGAGAAATTGTTCGTCGAGTACTGTACAGAATGGCTGAAGAAGCTGCCTTTTTTGGTGATACTGTACCACCAAAACTGAAAATTCCATACATATTGAGGTGCAAGTTTCATGCTTTATAGTATCAGCTAAATAGCCACAGCTCAAAACCTGCTCAATCTTCATTGTATCTTAGGTGAACTATGTAGATTATTAACCATTTAATTAATGCCCGTGGCAGTGCATCAACTATGCATCCTGTTCGATGTTACAATGACATGGACACAAAGAGTCCAAAGTAGATAAACTAGTTCTTGTAGAGGCATATATACGTCTATGTTCTTGTAGAAATCATACTGTGGTTTTGTGATCTATGCAGGACACCTCACATGTCTGCTATGCACCACGACGCATCTCCGGATTTGAAAGTAGTTGCAAGTAAATTAAAAGATATATTAGAGGTACTATAATTTGTCGGATTACTTTATTTCTTTTAGTAGGCCTTCATTTACATGTTTTCATAAGCTTTCAAATACCATTTCTTTCGATGAGGATGAAAGAATCTCAGAACTAAGAATTAGAAGGAATCTGCTTTGAACTTCTCACCACTGTAATTATTTTCCTTAGAAAAATATACTCTTTTAGGATCTGGTGACATAGTGCCCCCAAAAAGTTTATATCATCAAACTGAAGATTCAGATATCAGAGGCCTGTTCCGTTGCTTACTGGCCAGGTTCCCACTTGAGTACAATCTTAAGGTTGTGTTACCATTTTTTTTCTTCAGATATCAAATACCTCACTGAAGATGAGAAAAGTAATAGTGGAGGTCTGTGACATTGTGGCAACTCGTGGAGCTCGCCTCTCTGCTGCAGGTATTGTTGGCATCCTGAAGAAATTGGGTAGAGACACAGTAAGGGATGGGGAGAAGCAGAAGACAGTGATAGCTGTGGACGGAGGATTGTTTGAGCACTACAAAAAATTCAGCTCTTGTTTGCGGAGCACATTGAATGAGTTACTGGGAGAGGGAGTGGGTGAGAACATCATAATCGAACACTCCAATGATGGATCAGGCATTGGAGCTGCCCTCTTAGCAGCATCTCATTCCCAATACCTTGAGGTCGAAGAACTTTGATAATTATTCTGACATATAGCCAGAGTGCTTTCTACTTTTGGTTTATTTTCTGCTTCATCTCTTATAAAATTCAATTTGGGCTTTCGATATCGTCATCAAGAGTTTTTATGCCCGGAATCCTTGATTCATAATACAATGTGGTATGCAGAACCGGGTGATAAGATCAAGTGTAGGTGCCAGGTAACCAAGTCACTGGCTGCAAGCTGCATTTCTTCTTTCCTGTCATTCTGTTTTTATCTGTTTCTTCATCCCTAATGCTGGGGATACCATGTCAGTCTTATTGTAAACACAAATTTTCTCCTGAATCAAAGAACAATAAGGGAGAGATGTAATCCTCATCTTTGAGTTGTTACTTTATGCTGAACATTTTTGTCAATAAAATGGGGAGGCTGGTAAGATTTGTTGTTCTACCTTTTGTGTTTTGAACATGGCGAAACAAGTTCTTAATTCACATATAATTTGCAGTCTTTCAGGATTTGTGGTTGTTAGTTTAGCTGCAAGAACTTGAATACAAATACCGTTTGTTAATTCTGTATGCAGAATGGAACTGCATTATTCCATTTTCAGGTCCTAAATAATCCATTTACAGGTCCTAAATACTTATATGATACCATTGACAATCTGCAATTGAGTTTCTGAAATTGCTATTTAATGCCTCAAATATATACAGGTCATAAGAAAAATCAGAGTTACATATTGCCTCAAATGCCTATATGCTAAGAATTATTAATTTCATATAAACTGGTCACTATATAAAGATTCAGACCAGCTAAAGTCACAGAGGATCACCGTCCTCCGACATCCTTTCCCTCATTTGAGTTTTTATGCAGTAGAATTCCATCTAATTTGTTCTCTGCATTTTTCTCTACAGGCATTGCTGGATAGTTGAGCAGGATCCGCAGAACCATCTTCATACTAGGCCTATCTGAAGGAGCCGTGCTGGTGCAGATTATTCCGAGTTTGAAAACTCTTGTCATTTCCTCCAAGTAGCACGGTTCCTCAACCTCTTTATCCAGAGCATAATCTAAAGGATTGCCTTCTTGAATGTGTCGCCACGCCCATTTGGCAAGGCAGGTATGCTCATCTCCATAGTTGGCTTCTTTTCCCGTTGTCAGTTCCAGAAGTATAACCCCAAAGCTATAGATATCAGTCTTCTCATTCACTTTGGTTGTACGCGCATACTCTGTAGATTTTCCGATAGACAAATTGTAGTTTAGAAAAATACATTGCCTATGATAGAGAAATAACTTAAGATAACATATTATAGAGTACAAGTTTAAGTTACCTGGAGCAATGTATCCAAAAGAACCGGCCACAGAGGATACTGTTGCTAGCTCTTCCTGCTTGATCATGATCTTGGCAAGACCGAAATCAGCCACTTTGGCATTGAAGTTAGCATCTAATAGGACATTGCTTGATTTGATATCGCGGTGGATGATGGGTGGGGAGCAATCATGGTGCATGTAGCAAAGCCCTTGTGCAGCTCCCACTGCTATTTGCATCCTTTTAGGCCATTCCAGGACAAAACTATGGACTGAACCAGAGAGTGATGAGGGTCGATTCCTTTTGTGCAGCCATCTATCAAGGCTACGATTTTCCATATACTCATAAACCAGAAGCTTTAAATTCTCATTTGAAATGCAGCAAAGCAGTTTCACAATGTTCACATGCCTAACACTACTTAGAATCTCAACTTCTGATAAGAACTGTTTCTCATGTTTTTGGTCTAACTTTCTGTTATTCCAAATCTTTTTCACCGCAACACTGCCTTTTGAATAATTGACATCAACCCTGTACACCTTTCCAGAGCCACCACTACCTATCACATTACCATCTGTCAATTTTGACAGAATATCTGATTCTGTAAAATCCAACTTCTGGAAAGATGTGATCTCCAATTTTGAATCAAAACCATGCTTCCTCTTCTGGTAAACTCTGATCACAAAGAAGCAAGATAGCAATGCCAACAAAAAGGCTACACACAAAATACTTATAATCAAAGCAAGATTCCGATCTGAATTCTTACTAGATTCGCGGGATTCAAAACCGCAACTGTTAAGGTTTAATGATGAATGAGATGCACAAAGACCAGGATTGTCCAAAAAGCTATCCGCATAGGCGCCATTTTCCAACCCACTTGGGACTTTCCCGGTGAGATGGTTCGAAGAGAGGTTGAGAAATGTCAGCTGCTTCAAGCCCCCAATTCCAAAGGGAATCTGTCCAGAAAGTTGATTCTCTGATAAGTCAAGTGTGTTAAGGACAGGCAGATTGCCAAATGGCTCAGGAATTTCTCCGGATAGCTGATTTCGACTAAGGTTTAGAAACGTTAACGAGTTCCACGAGATTACATCTGATGGTAAAGAACCGGAGAGTTGATTCTGATCAAGTGCAAGAGTCAACAGAGAAGCAAGAGCTGTCAACTGTGTTGGAATTGGACCTGAAAAGAGATTGTTACTGGCCTTCAACACCACTAGATTTTTCCAAGAACTTACTCCAGCAGGAATTTCCCCAGAAAATCTATTGTTACTAATTTCTAGTCGTGTTAGATTCTCTGGAATTTGATCAGGAAGCTGCCCAGTGAAGTTGTTGTTACTTGCAGAAATATCTGACAAATTCAATCCTCTCCATAATCCATCAGGAATTTCCCCAACAAATTCGTTATTGTAAATTCTTATAGTGTTCAAACTAGTGCAGTTCCCAAGTGATGCAGGCAATTCACCACTAAGATGATTATCATAAGCAGAGAATCCAACCAACTTACCAGCATCACACAAGTGCTGTGGAAGCTTTCCAGTGAGTTGATTTTCGGCTACTTCCAAATATAGAAGCTGTGAGAACAGGCCAAAATCCGGAGGCAATGTACCTGACAATTTGTTGGTAAACAATCTAACATCGATCAGCTGTGGAAGGCGGCTAATGTTCATGGGGATTTGTCCAGACAACTGGTTGGACATCAAGCTCAACGTTGTCAGATTCTGAAGCTTCCCAAACTCCTCTGGTATCGTCCCGGACAGATTGTTGAATGAGAGATCAATCTCTACCAATTTCAGAGACTCCACAGTCTGAGGAATTTCTCCTGATAACTGGTTGTGGTGAAGATACAATCCACTCAAATTCCTTAACTGGAAGACACTTTGAGGAATTTTTCCTGCCAAGTTGTTTTCCGTCAAATCCAAATACTCAAGGGCTTCCATATCTCCCATCTCTTCAGGTAGTTCACCAATCAAATTGGTCGCACTCATCCACAGCCTCTTCAGCCTCTTCAACTGAGTGAAACTGGTAGGAAACTTGGCGGGGACCACTTTCACGTTATAAGCCAATTCCAAGACTTCAAGATTGTACAAAGTACCAATCTCAGGAGGGAAAGTTCCATTAAGCTGAGTTTGAAGAATGGATAGAGTTCTGAGCTCTTTCAATCTCCCAATGGTAGCAGGAATGCTTGAGAAGTTATTGCCTCCAAGATTGAGGCTCATAAGCCTGGACAAGCGTTGGATATCTTCAGGAATCGGACCAACAAAGTAGTTTTGAGAAAGGTCTAAGAACTCAAGCTTAGAACAATTGAAGACAACTGTTGGGAAGTTGCCAGGAATCAAGTTGTAGAAAAGATTAAGGTAAGTAAGATTTTTCAGGTCACAGATGAAAGGTGGGAGCGGTTGGTCAATTGATAAGTTGGGGAGGTCTAAATGGGTGATTGAATTGTTTGTGCAGGTGATCTCAGGCCATGAGCAGTGAGAGGTGGGGTTGGAGGCAGACCAGTTGCTGAGAAGTGGTGGATCATTGAATTCTTGTTTCAGCTTGAGCAGAATTTCATGTTCTGATTCATAGAGTTGTTGTGAGGTTGCTTTGGTGAGGAAGATTAAGAAGAGAAGAAGAGTGAGTGTTGACATTTTTCTGGTTGGAGTTTCTGTTTGGTCTGCTCCCTCTGGTTACAAATACACCAAAGGTAATACTAATAGTGATGCAGAAACAAGATTCCAATGAACAACTAAACCAGACTTAGACTTGTCCTGTTCGTGTTGCCTGAATTCCAAGTCATCGCCATTTGTTTTGCTTCCACTAAACACCAACTATTCACAGTATAGATACGGCATTGGTTGTCCAGCTCTTGACGATAGGAAAGTATTAGACGCCTTTGTTGAATCAAAGACTTTTCGCAACCGGAAGAAGTTTCAAAGAAACCAAAATAAGACTTTTGCTATTGGTTTGACTTTTGACTTTTACTGTCACCTGAGATGCGGTGATTTTGGATGAAAATGTTAGCATTTAGTAATATTCGACCAAGATCAGTAAAAAAGAATTGCAAAGAAATGGTGATGGCTGGTCAAATAACTAAACAAGAAAAGAAACCATTCTCACAGAGATTCGATGGAATCGAATGGAACACCACTTTCATGTGAGTAGAGACCATGATTTCAGTGGCAAACGTGACTATACGTTGCGTAAGCTTCTACGGCACATGAAACTTACCTTCACTAATTTTCTAATAGAAAAAATAGAGCTTCTACACCTGAAAGTTACTTTTTAAAATTCCGTAATTAGTTCGTATAGTATATATTTTTAATTATTTTAAAATTAAAAAAAATTTACACCTCAACAATTTTACTTTTCAAATAGATTTATTTTTAAATTTTTTCAAAAATAATTATTTTCAAAATTAATTTAATTAATTTTAAAATTTAATTTCAAAATTAACTAATACATTGTATTTATATTTCTATTATCCAGTCCACTTTGCAAATTTGGTCATAATTTAATTGAAATGACACATTTCTAAAAAAAAATTTAAAATCTGTCACAAATTTTGTTAAAATGAAAAAATTTTAAATTCATAATAGAAATATGGGTATAATATAAAAAAATAAAAAATCTAATATTAATATATATATATATTTAGCACTAGATGTATTAAAGTAGTAATAAGTGTTTGATAATAACAATTAGACGTTGAAGCAACAGTCAGATATTAACAATTGTCTTTGGTAGATTTTTAATTTAAAACCTATAATGTTTTAGCCATCAACTAATTAATAAATAAATAAAATATAAACTAACTATAAGAGTTATTTAATTTTTTTTAATTATATTTAATAAATAAAATTATTATTAAAATTAATCTAATTTAGCACAAATAAAAACTTTAGTAGCGTTTTAAAAGTCACTAATTAAAAATCTAGCAATGGATAAAAAAATTTATTCCAAACAGTTAAATTGTTAAATCGCTAATGAAAAATTTAATGTTTACTTAAAAATCTACCTACCAATCACTCACTATTTCAAATTATATATATAAATTTTTTTCTCATTTTATTTTAAATTTAATATTTTATTATATTTATACTTTTTTGTTTTTTTCTTTTAATACAATTTATTGTAAATTATATTTTAGATATAATATTTTAATGCTATAAAATATTCAGATTTTTTTAATATTAAGTTAAAAAAAATATAGTGAAGCAACTCACAATCAATGAACATTCGAGGTTGCTGCTAGGAGTCATTATTCTTAATTAATCAAAATTCCACAAACCACAGTATTAAATAGTATCTCCAGCAACCAAATGACCTATCTGTTAACAATACTACAATTACAAATATAATATATGTATATATAAAAGAAAAAGACATCCAAGTGTGAACATTTATGCAACCTGGAATTTCCTAATAGAAAAAATGAGCACTCCTCCTGAAGTCATCGCCACTGCTACCTGCTTCTTACCAAACATACCTATAATTAAAAATAATCATTACAGACATAAATAGAACAATACATTTTTTAAATGCAAGGCATTTTCTATTGCGAACAGGAGAAACATGAGTAGTAAAGTCCATGCGTAACACCAAAAAAATAACCAAATAAGCAAACCTTTGATTTTATCTTCCAAGTACATAACCATTACTAACTAATCATGCAGCTTTGCCACCAACAGGAAGACCATTACAATCTCGCTCAATCAAATGCCTCTGTTGAATCATTTCCTATCTGGCAACTGTTGAATTGGTGCCCAATCAAGTGATGAATGAGCACACCCGCAGCAACACTGACATTCAAGCTCTCCACAGCCATAAATGATCGAAACTGCTCTTGAGAGCCAGAATCTGCATCATCATCTACCTCAGCAGTCATACTGACAGGTATATTGCCCGGAATTTTAACCAAATGAGTACAAGATCTCTCTACCAAAGGCCTCAATCCAGTGCCTTCACTGCCCAGAACAAGAATAGTTGGTAGACCAGGAGGTATATCATGCAAGGCAATAGATTTGGAAGAAACCGAACCTCCAAGAACTCGCCAACCATTTTCAGCTGAGGATATCAAGAAATGCATCATATTGTTGCAATATCTCAACTCCATAAGTTCAAGTGAGCCTGCACTTGCTTTGCTCACAACACCACTTAATGGGGCTGAATTTTTCGCACACATTACCACCCCTGAAGCCCCAAAGAAGTAAGCTGACCTAATGATGGCTCCCAAATTCTGAGGATCAGTAACCTCATCTAAAGCTACCCAAAGAGACGGACGATCTTCCTCAGTGGAAACAGGATCCAACTCCTTTATTTTCACCATCTCCAATGGAGAAGCATCTAGCACTAGACCTTGATGCGGACGATTGCCGACAACCATATTAAGATCATGCTTCGAAATTTCCTTAACACTCAACCCCATATTTTCAGCCATCTTCATTACCTTCTCAAAACCTTTCTTGTCTTTCCTCTTTCTATTACTACTGCTTAGTGTCAATCCTTCCTGAACATACAAGGCATAGAATTCCCTTCTCCTAGATGACAAGGCAGCCAAAACAGGACCTACTCCATACAAACCTTCACCAACCATCTTAGGTAAACTTGATTCAGTGGTTTTACTAGCCGAATTTTCCTGCCTATTCCATCTTCGGAATTCTGGTTTCTCATTTCCTCTAAAACTATTCTTAAACTTATCACGTCTTGAAATTGAATCATCAAAATTCTCTACTTGGTCTTCCTCCACATTTCGAAATCCTCGGCTATTTCTCATACCTCTATTTCTACTTTCTTTATTCACAATGGAAGTTTCAGCCGAATCCTCCCAAGAGGAATTTCGGGTACCTGCATTTAGCAATCTCTCTGCTGAGTCTTCCCAAGACGAACGACCAGTCTTGGTACTTCTCACTTTACCCACCCCTCTAGTTTCTTTACTTCTACTTGATTTCGGAATTGACCACAATTTTCCTGTTCGTTTCCCTTCACTATCTTTCAAGCTAGAAAAACTCCTACTTCCAATAGAACAACAATATCTAGCACCATTTTTAATCCTAAGCGTATTACAGAAACTTGTAGGTTTAGCTAAACCATCCAACCCTATTGAGTTAACACATAGTCCATATCCAAATTTAATAGGTTTCATACAGCTGAACCTTTTGCCTGTTGTGCGTACATTAGTGGCGAAAATGGGGTTTAATGGAGGCTTTGTAAGAGACCCAGTTGCTAAATATTGGGATTCTAAGGGTAGACGTTTGAAGAATCTAGTGGGTTGTGAAGAAACTCTAATTGCCAAAGGCAGTGCTTGCGTAGTGGTTAGATTAGACAACATTTGCTCGTATCAAATCAATCGAAGCTGATTAGGATAAGGGAGTACCTGGTTGTTTGAGCAGCGGTCATCCAGAACCCATGAATTGCTACCAAGACAAAAAACTTGCTCCTCTGTGATCAATGGTTTTGGGTTTTAGGTTTTATCTGTTTGGGGTTTTAGTTTAGATGCAAAGCTGCAAGGTTCGGTCAAATATGGCATGATTATATGAACTAGACCTTCTAAAATTAGGCCATTTGTCAAACCAAGCCCATCCGCTCACTCAAAACATTTCACAAATGAGTCGCCATTTTAACTCATCTCCTAATTTATATGTATACTCTTTGAATGGGTCTTAGAATATTAAATTAACATAAGTAAAAATAAATTAATTATATTTAATATTTTATCATTAATGAAAATATTTCATTAAAATGCTGAAAAGAATTATATATCATCAGAAATATTATTTATAAAAAATTGTTTACTTAGGAAGAAATTAATTTTATAACTTTATTAACATATAAATTATAAATTTCTTAATTGATTTTTATAAAATATTTTTATTATTATTTCCTTCTAATTTTTTTTAATATTATTTCTTTTATATTTTTTCTTAAAATATTATATATATATATATAAATTAACTATTATAAAAATAATTAAATACATGAAAATATTGGTAAATCTTGAAACTAAAAATTAATTAAAATAATAAATAAATGACTTTTTTTATAAAATTATATGGGTGTATCTAATCATGACTTTTGATGATTTTCGATGACTTTCATAAATTTTAAATGTCATTAAAAATTTGCAGGTATCTAATCATGACTTTTGAAGATTCTACAAAAGTCATGGGGTATCTAATTATGACTTTTATAGACTTTTAAAATGTCTTCGAAAGTCATGAGGTATTTAATCATGACTTTTATAGACTTTTAAAAAGTCTTCAAAAGTTTTAGGGTATCTAATCATGACTTTTATAGAGTCTATAAAAGTTTTGGGGTATTGTAATTTTCATGACTTTCGAAGACTTTTAAACTTGACAGACTTTTATAGACTTTTGTATACTTTTTTAACCAATTAAGGAAATTTAAAGTTAAAAAATTGTCTCATCCATTCCTCACAAACTTTGAATGACTTTTGAATACTTTAAAATATGAAGAAGTAAAAACTCAATTTCAACTCCATTAATTATTCTCTTGTTTGTGAAATATTTTAAAATCATCTAATATTTTTTAAAAACTGTATTTTTTATTTACTTTTATCAACTGTTATATGTGGTGGGAAAACAACTTACGACCCCATAAAGTCAAGGACTTCCAGCGAAGTTGAAGGACCCAAAGGCCCAAGCATAGCCGAACCTTCAACCGTAGCACTACAACGCCCTTTTCGGCCAAGGAAGGCCCACCAGACTTGCGGCCGAAGAAAGCCCACCATACCTGCGGCCGAAAAGGGCCCAAACAAACCTGATTGATACATGCGGCCAAAGAAGCATGGTGCAGCCCGACAGCCTTTCAGATGATATCAAAAAGCCCAATCCCTTTTGCTTATGGAACCTAACTCATTAACAATCGAAGTATCCACCCCGAGTCCAAGAAGGAGACCAAGCCCAAAAAGGGGAGACCGAGTTCGAGAAGGATGAGGAATCCTAATCCATACAGAAATAGGACCCAAATACCTCCTATAAATAGGAGGTATAATTGTAAAAGATCCGAATTTTTATTCATTAGAGAAACTCTGTGAAATCATCTTTGTAAGATTTTAGCTATTTTCTCAAGCAATCTTAACTTAATATTTGGCTGTGGTTTATTTGACACCACATTATATTTTTTGTTTTATTGAAATAATTATTTTATTTCTATCATATATTTATATTGAAAAAAATAGATTGTCTCAGTCTATCAATTACATTAAACAAATAATTAAAGATTGGATAAGAAAGTGTAAAAATAATAATAATTTCTCGGTAAATTTATAGAGTGAAAAAACTACACAAAAATCGGAAAAAAAAAAGTAAAAGAAAAAAAATGGGAGGAAAAAAATTATAAAATACACAATAAAGTAATGACTTATAAGAACTTAGGGCTGACGTCGCCAATCATATATGACGTGATAGTAATGGAATCTTTAGTAAGATTGTTGTTAAAAAAAAAAATACTTTTTGCTCTTAACACGCAAAAAAAAAAAATAAAATAAATAAATAAAATAAAATAATTTGTTTTATATATCAAAGGACTTTACTTTCATCAAAATTTAAAAGGTATTTGAAAGTTCTATCAAAATTAACCAATTGATATATGAAAGTCATTGAAAGTCTGTAAAAGTTATTGAAAGTCTACAAAAGTCATTTATAAAAATCCATCAAAGTCTACAAAAATCATGAAAAGTATATTTTAGAAGTCTGTGAAAGTCATTGCTGGATTTATAAAGTCTATGAAAGTTTATAAAAGTCTTCAAAAATCATTCACTTTTTAAAATGTATAAAAGTCTATAAAATTCTACAAAAGTCGTGATTAGATACCGGCCCCTTAGTTAATAAAAATAATTTGCATTGATTAACATTGCAATTTTTTTTAAAGAAGTTAAAAGAAAATATAGTAAACTACTACTACTATATAATAATAATAATAATAATAATAATAATAATAATAATAATAATAAGGGAAATTTATAGGAAATAACCAAAAAAAGTTTAAAATTTAAAAATTAATCCAAAAAAGTTTCATTTATATTTTTAATCCATTAAAACTTTGATTTTCAAAAATAGCCCTTCACAGCTGTGAAATACCTCCTTCTCGGCTGTGAAGGACTCTCTTCACACCTATGAAGGACTATTTTTGTTGTGAATTACGATCACAGCTGTGAATGGGCTATGGAGTGAAAATCAAACTTTAGTTTTGCAAACTTTTCAAAAGTGGCCTATAATTGTATAGTAAACTTTTTATGGCCTATAAAAAAAAAATTTCCCGAAAGTGAAAATTCTTTAAAATAGGCTTTTTAAAGTTCAAAATACAATTATAGGTCTGTTTTGAAAAACATACAAAAACAGACTTTTAAAAGTTTAGTTTTCACTCCATAGGCCAAGTTTCCCAAAATACTCCTAAAACTTTACAATTCACAGATGCTGTGATTTACGCTCACAGTTTGTGAATTACGATCACAGCTGTGAATGGCCTATGGAGTGAAAATCAAACTTTAGTTTTGTAAACTTTTCAAAAGTAGCCTATAATTGTATAGTAAACTTTTTATGGCCTATAAAAAAGAAATTTCCCGAAATTGAAAAGTGAAAGTTTGAAATATATATATATATATTTTTTTGAAGATTTTAAAACTGGACTATATAGTATAAATAAAAATTATAAAAAGTTAAAAATAAAATTCTCCCTAATAATAATAATAATAATACTTTCTCTGTGTTTTTTTAATCACTACATTTACTTTTACTGGAGTAATAAATTCTAACACCATTTAGTTTTTCCATTTTTTTTCCCTTAATATAAAATGAAAAAAGGAGTGGATTTGTAAAGGAAGTGGGTCCCATATAGTACATTTAGTAGTAAGAGAGTGGAGGGTAAATAAGTAAATTGCTAGTATTTTTTTACTAAAAATAGAAAGTGCAGCAATTAAAAAGTTATTGCCACTTATAGAAAGCATAACCATTAAAAAAACGGAGAAAGTAATAATAATAATAATAATAATAATAATAATAATAATAATAATAATAATAATAATAATAATAATAATAATAATAATAATAATAATAATAATAATAATAATAATAATAATAATAATAATAATAATAATGTTATAAAATTCAAAATCCAAAAGAAAGAGGAGATACTGATTAACATATATATAACTATAACAAAAATGAGAAAGGGAATAACTAATAAGAGATTAAAGGCCAACTTACAAATAGTAGGCAACAATCTGAAATTGATTTCTCATATCCTGTCAGTAGATTACAAACACTATTTCTACTTAATAAAACACATATATTAAGTGACACATATATGTATTTACAAATTTTAGTGGTGAAAACCATTCAAAAACCAATTGTATCACAATAGTTCCGTGGGATTCTATCTATTAATTGTCTAATTAAAAACCTTACCAAAAAAACCTAGTAGGATAAAAACTGTATAAAGGAAAAAAGAGTACACTTGGATTCAAATGTTTTACAAAAAAATTACTCATGCTGAAAACACACATAAATTAATTATATAACTTGAAAAGTCTTTACATTCCAATATCATGAAGCAATTTCTCAAATGTGGACGTTGGTAATGTCTTTCGTTAGTAAATCAGCCAGATTGTTTGAAGATCGAATCTGCTTCATGTTGATTTGTCTAAATTCTTAGAGTTCGTTAGTATAGAAGAATTTGGGAGATATGTGTTTCGTTCTATCCCCTTTAACGTAAACACCTCTCACTTGGGCGATACAAACAGCCTTATCTTCATATATAATTATTGGCTCATTTGATGTTTGTGTGATACCACATGAACTCTGGATATGATGTATTTTCGATCTCAACCAGACACATTCCCGATTGGCTTCATGTAATGCCAAAATTTTCAGCATGATTTAAAGAAATAAAAACCAAAGTTTGCTTTTATGGATCTCCAAGAGATAGTTGTGCCATTATATGTAAAAATATATTCAGATTGGGAACGAGTTTTATGCGAATCCGAAATATATTCGGCATTAGCATAACAAATCAACCTAGAAGAATTATCCAAATTCAAATAAAACAGTCCTAAATCAACAATAGTTCCCCAAAGATATTTGAGAATATGTCTAATTCCATTCCAGTGGTGACAATCCGGGGCAGAACTGTATCTAGTCAATAAATTTATAGTAATAGGGTAAACCCTCAGAGATGGATCAAATATTCCAGAAATGATGTCGTCGCATCCAGAAATGAGCCAAGCTCCAAAATGATGCCGTCGCATCTAGAAAATACGTTGGCAATCAAGGCCAAATACGCTTTCGCGCACCGATGTATACATTTAGTTTTCCCTATAGCATGTTGGTCTTATTGTATTAAACTAAGACAAGAATTTTATACAGATTACAAAATTATATTCTCAGTTTAGGAGACAAATATGAAAATCAATTCGTTCATCCACATTAAAGCACAGAATAGATAGATAGCCAGAATATTCGCCAAATCAAACTGACAGGTTAGAAATATCACTTAATAGATAAACAACCAGAAATTCATACTCAAATGCAACAACAATAATCCAATTCATAAATTTCAGATTTTCAATTTCATATTAAATTAATCTTATCAAAACAGAGAACAGACAGAACATACAAACGTGGGGCATAAACATGATTACTAACCTTTATCGCTAAATCCAAATCCACTGAAATCATTCTGGCTGACGATCCCTAATTTGATCTAAATCAAATCAAGAATAAATCGGATAAATCCCCAAATCAAAGAGTTTGGGTTTTCAATTTAAGCAGCGATTAAAATCCAATCAAACCCAAATTAAATCCAAAATATATAGATTAAATATTTAGGGTTTCAAAATCCAAATCAATTGAAACAAAACCCTCAAATCGGAAACCTTAATATTCAAGAATTCCCCAAATCAAATTTAAAGTGGTTACAAAACAAAAAGAGATCAAAATCATACCTGGAACGAAATAAATCAATGAAAAATCAATTCTCCAACTTAAAAATATCGAAAAGCGAGTGTCTCGAAATCTGCGGTTAAGGTTTTGGTTTGAGAGAACATACAGATTGTTTTTTTAGGTTTTGTAAAAAGTGATTCTAAAAACCCTTTATTTTACTTATATATGCATGGTAAATATTACTATAAACCCACAAGTATCCATTTAGTTTTAAAATGATTCAAATTGAGAATTAATTACAAAATACATCAATTTTCATTTTATTTTCCAAAACATCCCAAAAGTCAATTTAGTCAAACCATATGGTCAAACCAAAAAATCAATATTTTAAAAATATCCATTTTACCCTTTTAACAAAAAATCATAAAATAAAATAAAAATAAAGAAAAATAAATTTTCAAAATACAAAAATAAATAGCCCCAACTTACGGACGTGGCAATATTCTAAAGGATATGCTTGCATCATCCACATCAACCCTTGATACTTTATTCCCAAGACTACACTCTATGATTGAAATTCAACAGGGTGAAATTATGGCATTTCTGGAAGATAGTCGTACTAGGGTCCTTCATATTGTTGCTAGAATTTCAATGCTCAGACAAGTGATTCATCATGTGACAAAAAGGCTTTGTTATTGATGGAATCTGAATTGGCATAGGTAAAGAAAAATGGTTATGATCCAACAGTATGTGCATGTTATATTTGACGCACCCATGGTTTTCCTTGTGCTCATGAGCTTGCAGAGGTATTGGTTGTCAATGGATGCATTCAACTCAACATGATCAATGACTTTTGGAAGCTTCAACACTTAACATATGAAGCTGTCCAATGCTTTGAAGACAATGATGATGAGAGTTACATTTTATCATCGGCTGCAAAAATGGCTAAGGTGGAACACAAAAAAAAAAAAAAAAGAATGTTTGCTGAGCAAATACGTCAAATGAATTAACCGAAATATTTAGATTTATCTAAGCCACCTATTTGACGCATTAGAGGATGATCTAGGGCAAACTCTACAAAGTGAGATCCATCTGGATGGAAATACGCAGAGAAAATATATTTTTCTACTATCAAGCACTCCAGGTCATCATATAGTCATGAACATGACAAGTCTTCTACTTCATTGAGTTCAAACACTATTCAAAATGGATATCCACTTGCAAAAGATGCTCTTCCATTTTTTGTACCATTCATCCATCGATTTCTTAATGTTGTAGGGGTGGAAATTGTGGGTTTAGATTATTTTCCCATCTCATGTTTGGAAATCAAAATTTATGGATGAAGGTATATACAGATTTACACATGTATCTTACTAGAAATGCTGATTTTTATTAAGATATGTGTTGCTATGATGTTATCCGTCACAGTCGTAAATAGTTGGAGTGGTTCAATGGTGGGACACTTTTGGTGACCACTTATTATAATGTGGTCTTGGTTGTAATAAGTAGAGGAATTAGTTATTGCACATTTCTTCCTTTGTTTTTCCCCAATGGTACAAATGCACCTTATGTGAGATATGTGTAACGTCCGACCCCCATCCCCGGATGAACCCGAAGCGCGGTGGCAGGGCGCCACATCATTGACCACTAGCCCCACAGACCACCATTACGCTTTTCTGCATGTTTTGTCCTCACTCGCATGCTTTCCGGAAAAACTTCCCAGAAGGTCACCTATCCCAAGATTGCTCCAAGTCAAGCACGCTTAACTTTGGAGTTCACAAGTTCTGGGCTCCCGAAAAATAATGTGCACATTGGTGATATGAGTAGTGATTTAATTCCTTTTAACTCTGTCTCAATATGGGGTGTTACAATCCACCCCCTTAGGACACAACGTCCTCATTGTGGTTGACCCACATCATTCCCAGAATCTTTACCCCCACTAGACAAATGCCTTGGGCTCTTATGTCCACAAGCGCACTCGCGGTCGTAGGATTACTCTGATATAATTTGTAACATCTGGCCCCCGCCCCCCGATGACCCGAGGCGCGGTGGCAGGGCGCCACGTCATTTACAATCGGTCTTTAAGGCTGAATACTAGCCCTACAGACCACCAGTACGCTTTCCTGCATGCTTTGTCCTCACTCGCATGCTTTTTAAGAAATTTCCCAAAAGGTCGCCCATCCTAACATTGCTCAAAGCCAAACACGCTTAACTTTGGAGTTCTCATGTTCAGGGCTCCTGAAAAAACAATGTGCAAATTGTATTAGAGCAATCCTGCAACCGCGAGTGCGCTTGTGGACATAAGAGCCCAAGACATTTGTCTAGCGGGGGTAAAGATTTTGGGAATGATGTGGGTCTACCACAACGAGGACATTGTGTCCTAAGAGGGTGGATTGTAACACCCCATATTGAGAGACGGTTAAAAGAAATTGAATCGCTACTCATATCACCAATGTGCACATTATTTTTCGGGAGCCAAGAACTTGAGAACTCTAAAGGTAATCGTGCTTGGCTTGGAGCAATCTTAGGATGGGTGACCTTCTAGGAAGTTTTTCCGGAAAGCATGCGAGTGAGGACAAAGCATGCTAAAAAGCGTAATGGTGGTCTATGGGGTTAATGGTCAGCTTTTAGACTGATTGTGAATGATGTGGCGCCCTATCACCACGCTTCGGGTTCATCCGGGGGCGGGGGTCGAACATTACAATATGTATTTCTTTTCTTGGAGATGCCTTACATTATATCATTATAAGTACTTACCACAAGTTTCTTTCATACCCACCTCAAGTATAATAGCTAATATCATTATAAAATGCAACTTGAGCCATTACACGGGTATCCGCTTCCTCCAATTAGTCCAATATAGGAGCCCTATCGACATCCATGTACCATTGGATTACTTAATTTATATGCTAAAAGATTTCAACAGTGGAATGTTCTAAGTGATTAGAATTATCTTTTTAACTTTTATTACATATATTGTTATTTTTCATTTTTCATATCAAGATTAAGAGCTTATGAATTGTTATTTCATTTTCACAATGGTTTCATATTAGTTTAGATGGTTGGGTGATGATTGTTAAGAAAAAATAATGATGACATCTATTTAGTTAATGATTAATGTGTGATGTTGTTATTCACATTTATGCAAATATGTTTGTTCTGAAAAAGTACCTGAGTTGCAGGATATGGGAGGTCCAATTGAAGGTATGCGCAAATTTTAATAAACTAAATTGATTTGATAACTAAACTTCCAAGTACTAATGTGATTGTATGAATTAATACATGTGGATTCATTGGCATTTAATCCACTTGATGGATCTAGCATTGTTGACACAAAATTCACATTAGGAAGTGTAGCATTAGGAAGTGTAGGCTGGTGAAAAATAGGAGTCACAGGTAGAGATCAGATTGCTGCATTTATGGGAATCAGTGGTCTTAGAACAACTCATGTTTTGGCCGCTAAAGATGTCCCTGTCAGACCTAAATTTTTTCTTCTTGATAAAGGTATTTATATATGATATATCAATGGTCATAGTAACATCAATTTCATAACATTTTCATGTGTTAAATCAAGAAATGTTAAATACACTACACATGTTAATGAATGGAAAATATTCTCTTTATGGGAGGATTGATAGAGAAAGCAAAGTAAATCAAAGCCATAGGAGGATCAAGATGCAGTCAAACAACTAGTCAAAGCTTCAAGGTAGGAAGAATAATGAAACTCTCTTTATGGGAGCATTTTGTCTATCAAATGATGGAGATATAATCCCGAATGTGCTTGGAGCCTTTTTTACGGATAATAGAAAACCTTGTGATTTCAATCACTCGTCATACCATGGCGATAAACGGTTTTGTGTGGGTCGTGGTCGTGGGTACTAAAAGTTATACTTAAATAAGCCTACAGCTACTGAGCTGGGATTTGGATTGCTTTCTCTTATTTAGGTACCCAGATAAGATACAGAGTGTAAAAATAATAGGAGTGAGGTTGTTGAGTTATTCAAGTTGGCTAATGGGATATTAATAGGAAAGATTGATTATCGACATGTTTATGTGAATTTTACTAACATTGATGTGAAGCTGAAAGAGACTACAGTGAAGACATGTCCTGCAACTCTCTGACCTGATTTTGCAGCTAGAACTACAGATATGCTTGAAGTGTTTCGCTTTCAATAAGGTGATACAGAAGTCAGAAAATCTTTAACCAAATTATTTTAAAATGAAAGCTTAGTTTGTTATAGAATAATTGTTGAAGTTATGAAATTTGATTATTCTAGATCAATGAGTTGTGGAAGAAGTTGAGGGATGTGTTGAAGAAGCCAAGCAATATTAAGAGGATTCTTAGAAGTCTAAAGCTGTTTTGTTATCCTCTGGAGAAATGTTTGTACCTTATGCTTGGGCAGTAAAGGCTTATAAACGATTTAGTAATTTACAATAGACTAATATAAACGATTTAGTAATATGCAATAGACTAATAAAAAAAACTATCAGAAAAACAATGGACATGTTCTAAGTATCTTAGCCAGCAATTCTTCCTATTCAAATGCTAAGGTTGGAAAATTGGTCATACTCTTTGTATCAGGAGGTTTGGTTTCTTTCTCAACGAAGAATATCACTTCATTTAAGTTGTGTTTTACATTATTTTTAGGTGATCAACTCTAATTATTGGAATCGTAGAGTTCATAACAATGACAGGTAGACAATTGAGAGATGTGGTCAAGGAGACACTTATCACCGATGGAAATGGAGAATTTGATAACAAATGCAGTAAACGCCGCATAGTATTTTAGTTAATATCACATATTTTCAAATTTACCTTTATTTTTAATTAATTAATATATTCTAATTTAATTAATGTTTTAATTTATGGATGTCCTAATTCAATTTACATTTATCATTTCTCTTAATTAATTAATATTTTACTTTAGATGTCCTAATTCAATTTATATTTAAATGTTATATAAATAGTAATTTATTATATTATATCTGAGTTTAATTTATACATATATTCAAGAGAATTAATAATTCAATATGATATATTTCAATTTGATATATTACACTTTAAGTGGTTAACCATTCAACATAGTGAATACATCGTGATGGATGATAATCTTGAAAAAATATTTGTATAAAAAAAAAATCGCAATCACCAAATAATTAGGTACAAACTATTTATTTGTCGTGTAACTGTTATTACATTTAAATAGTATTGTCTAGTTTAATAATTGAATTGTCGAGAGTATATATGGAAATCATAGAGTTTATTAAGTGCTTGCGAGTATGAACATCTCTATTTAATAAAATTATCCTCAATATGTTATTCTCCACTCTTAATTTTATTTTTTTATTATTTTTATTTTTTAGGATTTTTAATCTCTTCTTTTTTTAATTTTCATAAAAATATAGAGAAGGGAGGTATTCTGAGAAGAGATCTCTCTCCCAAAAAGTCTTCTCCTTTTTTCCTATCACTGAGGAAAATGATGGAGTCGTAAGTGTCCAACATTGGACTAACTTGTTTTCGGCTGTCCTAACAGTCTAAACTTAGTCAATTTCTTTCCATATTTGCTTTATTCAACACCTAAATTTTTCTTATGTTCTTCACTTTGCTGCTTTTGTACTTTATTCTTCATCTGCAACTAGCCGCTTTATCACCACCATGGATGAAATCACAAATATCTGTAAAGCAATAAATTTAATAGATGCAGAAAATAAAATCCACATGTTAACAGATGCCTGCTTGGAAATTGGAAAGAATATGACTTAACAATCACTAGTTTACGAGGTGGTATCATCAAAAAAAAAAATAGTATAGTTGCTTTCATAGAGGTTATGGAGAAACTATGGAGGTTTTCAGGTACAGTGGAGGTCGAATCTCTCGACAATATTACTTTCATTGCTCATTTTCAAAGTAAAGCTGACAAAGATACAGTCTTATCAAAACAATCATGACATTTCCAAAAACACCTTGTTGCTCGAGCTAAACCGAAAATGACAAATAATATCTCTAAAATCTCCTTCAAATGGGTGAATGTATGGATACAAATACACAATGTCCCACCAATGTGTATGAACAGGATAATAGCCAGACACCTTGCTGAGATGGTAGGAGATGTTGTCGAGATTCCTCTTGAGGACAAAGTTTGTTGGGGTAGCTTTTTATGAGTGAAAGTACGAATTCATATTTTAACTCCATTGAAAAGGTTCATCCGTGTTGATCCAGATCGGTATGGAAATTGCTCAACCTTGTGCTTAAAGTATGAAAATCTTCTTGACTATTGTTTTGTTTGTGGTAAACTAGACAATACATTTCATGAATGTCCTGAAAGTGAAGAAAAGAGTTATGGCAAGCGCAGCTCCAAAATATGGCTCATGGCTCAAAGATGGTAGCATAACCTCAACAAAGACAATCTCTTCCTAAAAAACACAACCGCCCTACATCCTTTCCAAAGGACCACACACCTGCAGGACCACTCCTAAAGTTCTTGCAAGAGAGAAAACTCCTAAAACCAAATGAAAAGAATGCCCTTGTCACAAACCCACATACACCTACCTTTTCCCAAAATATCATCCCAAAGAAAAGCACTCTCTATAACGTCCGACCTCCACCCCCGGATGACCCAAGACGCGGTTGCCGGACGCTACCGTATCATATATACGCTCTTAAGCCTAACTACTAGCCCCACAGACCACCATTATGCTTTCCAGCACGCTTTGTCCTCACTCGCATGCCTTCTAGACAAATTTCTCAGAATGTCACCCATCCCAAGATTACTCCAAGCCAAGCACGCTTAACTTTTGAGTTCTCAAGTTCTGAGCTCCCAAAATATAATATGCACATTGGTGATATGTGTAGCAAATAAAGTCCTTTTAACCTTGTCTCAATATAGGGTGTGACAATCCATCTTCTTAGGACACAATGTCCTCGTTGTGATTTGTCCACAATATTCCAAGAATCTTTACCTCGCTAGACGATTGCCTTAGGCTCTTCCGTCCACAGGCGCACCTGGCGGTCGCAGGGTTGCTCTGATACAATTTGTAATGTCCGACCCCCGCCTCCGGATGATCTGAAGTGTGGTGGCCAGGCACCACCTTATCACATATACGGTCTTAAGGCTAACTACTAGCCCCACAAACCATTACTACGCTTTCCAGCAGGCTTTTTCCTCACTTGCATGCTTCCCGGATAAACTTCTCGGAAGGCCACCCATCCCAAGATTACTCCAAGTCAAGCACGCTTAACTTTGGAGTTCTCAAGTTCTGAACTCCCGAAAAACAATGTGCACTTTAGTGATATAGGTAGCAATTCAAGTCCTTTTAACTCTGTCTCAATATGGGGTGTTACACTCTCCTACCAACTCACTTGGTAATCATTCATAAACCAATCCTCATAAATCTTTTTGTGATGTAACCTAAATGGTGACGACAAGTATCTCAAGCTCTCTACAATAATTAGAAGGAAAAAGAAATAAATATTTGCCCAACTCAAAGAAAAAGTATAGAGAAAAATTGGATCATGGAAAGGGAATCTCTTCTCTTCAGGGGTAAAAGAAATCCTTATCAAAGCTATAATCCAAGCTATTCTTATGTACACAATGAGTTTGTTTAAAATTCCAATATTCATTTGTAGAGACATTGAGAGCATGATATCAAAATTTTGGTGGGGGCAGACGAGGAAAATAGAAAAATCAGCTGGATAACATGGAAAAGGATGTGTCTACCAAAATCGAAAGGTGGTTTAGGCTTCAAAAACCTATCAGACTTTAACCGAGCGCTCTTAGCTAAATAAGCATGGATGATCCTCCAAAACCTACATACCCTAGCTATCAAAGTCTTAAAAAATAAATATTTTAACGAGTGTAATTTTTTGCAGGCTAAAAAGCACAACGACGATTCTCATATCTAGAACGGAATTCTATGTGGTAGAGACTTACTGACAAAGGGCCTTCAATTTAGGATTGAAAATGGAGAATCAGTCCAAGCCTTCACAGACCCATGGTTGGACTGTCAAACATCATTCTGTCCTCTTGCAAACCTAACCAAAACAACATGTTCAGCTGTAGACTTCATACTTAAGGAAGAGAGATCTTACAACATACACAAAATAAAGGAGTCTTTCCTTCCAGCAGATCAAGAACTCATTCTCCATATCTCATTATCACATCGAAACATCTTTGACAAATGGAATTGGCACATGATAAGAAAGACACCTACAAAGTGAAGAGTGGTTATCAACTTCTCTCCCAACTCAAGGCTAATGAAGCATCATCCTCCAACAAGTTGCCAACAGAGACATGGTGGAAACTGATATGGAACCTTAATATCCCACGAAAGTTGAAGATATTCGTTTGGAGAAGTTGTCAAAGAATCTCCCCACCAAGTAAATTATTTTAAACGTAACATCACAAAAGATTGGTGTTGTGACAGATGCAACTCAGTAGTAGAAACAAAAATGCGTGCCCTCTTTTCTTGTCTAAGCTCTACTCAAGTGTGGAAATCCATGAATTTTTGGAGCATAATATCTCCTTCCTTAGCACCATCTATGCTAGAAACTTTCAAGCTCATCCACAACCGAAGCAATCCACAATTCTAGAGAAAATATGCTCAATATCTTGTAGAATATGGTGGAATTGAAATTACTTAATCAACAACGAAATGGAGAACAAGTAAGAGACATTAACTATTGAGTGGGCTCATCATATCTCTTTGAGTTCCAAGCCGCAAAGACAACTACCTCTACTAAACCCTTATAGGGATCAATCACTGTAGAACTTGCTGAAGCAATGGCTATTAGAGAAGCATTTGTTATTGCAAAGAATCATGGTCTTTAAATTTTCTCAGTCGAATTAGACTCCTCAACTGTAGTTTCAAGACTGAACTCTAACAATGAGAAACTCGACTACTTGAACTGAATCACTAATGATATTAAATGTCTTACTAGAGAGATAGGTGGTTGCATATTCCGCCATATTTCCTTCCAGATCTAGAAATGGGATGGCCCATAATCTCTTTCAAGAAGGTTTAGGCCTATTTCCTTTTAAATAATAATAATAATAATAATAATAATAATAATAATAATAAAACATAAATAATCAGTAGGGGTGTGCATTCGGGACGTCCTGTACCGTACCGTACCGTACCGTAATTTCAGGACATTCGGTATTCGGTACATGAATTTCGAGTACTGAAAATTAAAAATTCGGTTCGGGACGTACCGTAATATTTCGGTTCGGTATGGAACGATACTGTAATACCGAATTAGTAGAAAAAATATTAAAAATTAAAAAATTAATTTTATTTTTCCAGCTTATTATTTGATATTGTCAGGTAGTTTTATATTTGAATTAGTTATTTATTGTTAATTGTATTGATATGTAGATTATTATTTGGGGATGATGTATATAAATTATTTGAAAGATTTTATTATATTATATATAATAGATTAGGATGGTACCAAAATACCGAATAGTGTCCTATATCATACCAAATACCGAAATTTTCAATTTCATCGTACCAAATAACGACCCGTATTATAAAAATTCGATAATTATCGAGATCGATTTGGTATTTTGGTATGTACGTACCATGGACACCCATAGTAATCAGTATCCAACCAAATTCAATTACCCAATAAAACAGAGCGCGTAATTGGAGTATGATTAACACTGACACTTGTTTATTTTATTGAATAGCCGATCTAAGCTAAAGCTAGTGAAGACGCGCGCAGACCACAGACCCAAATAATTCATCAAACAAATCCAACCCAGAAACCACCACCTGAACCGCCTTGAACTCATCGGAGCTCACTCACGTTTAGGGTACCACTCTGTCTCACACATTCTTAATATGTTTTCACATTTTTTCTTTACTACGCTTCTAAAGATCATCAACAACTATCAAAATGCTGCTGATTCATTTTAATTTTATGTGAACAGAAATACCAAAATGGTGATAGCTGTTGCGGTTTTAGTTTTATGTGCTGTTTTGGGTGTCTTTCTCTTTACCTCACGGCATTCTAAATCTGGTACTCTTTGGATTTATTTTATAGTGGTTGCGATTTGATGAATCCATTCAATTGTTCGTCTATGTTGTTTTGAATTTGCTTTTTAGTGGTTGGAATTTGATAAATCTAGTCAATTGCTCGTTTATGTTGTTTTATTCTTATTAGAATTGTGTTGAATGTAGGTACTGTAAAAGCTGTTCAGTCTAATGCAAACAACAATAAGGTACACTGATACTTGTGGATGATTTTAATTATTCTCTGCACTATACTTCCATTATCACTATCACTTGAACTATTTGTTTGATCAGCTGGAAGCAGGATTTAAGTGATATTTACCTTATTGTGCTTGCTTTCTAGGGAACAATTTTAGTAGCTCAGTTAACTCTATTTATGCTTAAATTGTATTTTGTATTTTTTTTTTTTTTAGGTATCTAAAACATACAACAAAGCTGAAGTTTCTTTGCATAACAAGAGAACTGATTGTTGGATCATCATCAAGAACAAGGTATTATAGCTGCCCGGTGGTATGTTGAATATGTTAATGTGATAAGTCGGTTGGTTCCGGAATGACTGTTGCTTCTTGTTTTTGTAACTGCAGGTTTATGATGTTACCCCGTATGTAGAGGAACACCCTGGTGGTGATGCTATTTTAGATCATGCTGGGTATGATTCTACTGAAGGGTTTTTTGGGTATGCATCTGGTTCCTTACTCAGTCGCATTTTGATTATTTGATTTCTTTTTAGCCTTTGAGGTGCTAATTATTTATGTCCTTTTCGTCTTTGAGTTGCTCATTTGAACTTTCTAATTGGGATGGACTTGTAGAAGTGAAGGCCATAACAGCTGAATATGATTATCACTGTACATGTATTATAGAGCTATCTGAGTATATTAGTACTAGAATACATATAAACTAGAAATATTTCGGACAACTAGTTTTAATTGGTAATAGAGCTAAGCAACACGCATATGTTGAAAGTATGATGTCCCACAAAATGAATACAAATCTGTTCCTTTAAGATGTAGTGTAACACGAAGGCAACCCTCAATCTAAACCTTATCAAAAGGATGTACAATCTGGAGCATGGTATACTTCCATTTAACTTCTGGATTCCAATTATTAATGGATCATGAGGTGGGGTACAATCTTTTCAAATGATTGAATAATTAGTGAAGATTAGAAATGTTATTATTTGCAGATGTTCTTAAATGTTTGAATTTTTCTGGTGTGGAAACATGATTAGGATCTGAACTTCCACATTTAGTTTTTTTCCCTTTTACCTGATGATAATGTTGTGCTACTGAAATGCTGAATGTTCAAAATTGTGATTTTGACAGGCCTCAACACGCAACTCGAGTCTTTGACATGATCGATGACTTCTACATTGGAGATTTAGAGCTTTGAGAAGGAAAGATACATTATTATAGTGATTGTTTTCTTTAACCAAGATGTAACATTGTCTATGTCATGCACATTTCATCTTGCGCCCAATTAAGTTTGATTATCAAGAGCTATCTATCATGACTTCTATTCACTTGCTTGCCCAGTTTCAATTACATAGACAATGTTACAATATGGATTCGACTCAAATACGAGACAAGTCTTCACATGCTTGCCCGGTTTATAATATGAAGTTACTTTATTTGCACTACAAGCTGTGTTTGAGCATTTCAAGATCCAGGGGAAGTTAGTTTTGTACAGTAAACAATCACAACTCATTAAAGCAACCAAAGGAAGTAGAGCTCACAATACTACTGTCTGAGATTTGACTTACTGCTGAATGAGATTACAGTAGTTGAATCAATATAAATTACAATGGATGGCTGAAGACTGGAGAAAAATAAAAGCCAAAACTTCCTAAAATCAATAAACCAATCAATTTGAATTTCCAGGAGGTTGATATAATTCACTTCTCAAGCCCTGACCACTGACCATCCATCCTCAGTAGCAATGAAGAAAGAATACAAGACGTCGCTATAGAAACTTCTACCCTTCATGTTTTTTTGGCTGCCACCATTGCCACAAACTTCTGGCCAAGGAGCTGAGGAATGAAACTTTTGTAGGAGCTCCTTTTTTCCCATATAAATGCTTTCCTCCCAAATCTGTAAATTTTGGACCCATATCCTTGCTTCTATCAATCTGCAGAAACATGGACTTGGGTTACTTACAAGGGGTAGTAAAAACACTGATACTACCGGAGAAATTGCAAAATCCTATTCCATTTAAGGGTTGTTGATTATATACACATAAATATAAACTAGTTCAACTACTGTACTTCTCCGAAGCTGAAGCCTCTGCATTTACACACCAAGATCATATAATGCCCAACAATGAATATGAAACTTCCAACATTGATCTAGGCATGATATATTTTTACAGTATACCCAACAAGTGAATGTTAAAAGATTTGGATTTGGCACCGTACCTTGCTTATTTTCCCATCCTTCAAGTGGTATCTAATACCGGACCAATTAATAGACTGACTAAAATGAGATCGGAAAGCTGAGAGGGGGTATAAAAAGTTGTCAACCAACATTGCAATAAAAACCTGTAAGATAATATGCCATTTCAGAAACATCATTAACTAAGCTTTCAAATAATTAACGTTCAGAATGTGAGTTGCACATAATTATAAAAACATGCGTTGAAAATAACAACAATAATAATTATAAAAGAAAAAATCAACTCTTTTCACTTTGTACGTTTTCTCTATAAACTTATCATGCAGTGTTAAAATAATTATCGCTTATGAAGAGCCCATAGAGTAGTAGAAGTGCGTAGGGGGTCCATGTTTCTCCTGTCAGAAACATTACAGAGGGCCTTGACATGACTGCTATCTGTATGAGGCTGGCAATCTGTTTTTTTGATATTATTCTTTAGAGTATCAGAAATGATCAATTGGTATGCTGATAGTTGATGCTAAGAAAAGATCATCAGAAGAAACACATCCAAACAATTTCACTTATTCATTTCAAAGCTATAATCCAAGCCACTCATACTAAGCTAAAGGTTAATGAATGATAAAAGATGTCACTGCAAGTACTATTTACCATTGGGAAGTCTACAAGTCCCCAAATGATATAGATAGTGGAAAATACTTACAAGGACCCAGTTGTAAGTGGCAAGTGAAAGTCTGGGTGCTTCAGGAGACAAGAAGTTGCAAAGTTGAACTTCAATTCTCGTTAAGTTCCACATTGAAAGAAGTTCTATCAAGGTGCACGTAGCCAGGCAGCTTACAAGTACCAACCCTGTGAAAAGCAGTTCAATATGCTCTAAGAACAGATGAATATTACATAAGACAGTAAAAGTGAAGTACCCTGGCTACGTTTCTAATTCACAGTAATAGTGTTTTTCCGCAAATAAATTACAAAAACTATGGATCAATAGTTGGAGACCCTAATTCTAAAAAGGAAAATGCATGAGATACAAACAATAATGTATGAAGAAAATGCTGGGAGTTAATCAGTTCTTTCTGTAGCAATTGATGTCAAATTGTTATTGACCTTATAATGAGGAAAGTGTAAGAGGTCATTGTCACTGTATTTTGAAATCTAACATACTAGCAATCCTAATAAAAATTCTATCACATTTTTCTAATTGCCTTTTATTATTAAACAAGCGCAGAACAAATGCATGATTGTCCTGTACTTGAGGAAAATAAATGGTTTTTGAAAATCCTGCATCAAATCTCTTTAGATCAGTTTCAAATTTCACAACCACTAAACTATCTGCAACAGGAAAATTGAGGTGCTCACCACCATAAGAAATGTTTGCTTCCTCAAATGAATAACCTTTGAAATATGTTCTCGCTACTGCTGCAATATGTACAACGGCCATAACATATGGTGCTACAAATCCCCAAGATAAATAACAATGAGATGTAAACAATGCACGATTCATCATCCGATTAACATTTGTTGTATATGATTCCAAAACAAATGTCTGCTTCCTCAAGTAATTCCAGTATCTACAAAGGGAAAAATATAATCATCAATCAATAGTACTAGATTAAATATTGTAAGTCATTTGATAACAAACCTTCCAAAATTAAGATCACTTGCTAGAGGGTGAGGGAAAACAGCAACAGGAGGAGATGTAATGAGCCTCTTATGTGCACCTGATAAGAGAGTGCCAGAATAACTCAACAGCTAGGGTAGTAAAGGCTTTTCTTCCAGTCAGCTACACTTTTGATAAATCACAGTTTATTTTGATTAGCTTACCAGCTATAGCAGCAAGAGTCATATCATCAGAGTATCCACCATCTCTTAGTCCTGAGACCACGCCATAACGGTCAAGTCTAAAATCATCAGCATGCATCTGAGAATGATATAGAAAAATTAGAATAGTGTTTCAATTGTGTCCATGCAGAACCTCAAAAGAGACAACTACTTGCCATCATGCACCCTCCCCATAGAAAGAATGTCTTCCCACCAGTAGCAAAGCCCATAGAACAAGGCTGCAGACAAAATTTGAAAATAATATAAAAATAGGTAGCAGGATAAAATGTATCTTACGAGCACAAATGATACAACTTGGAAATATTTTAGTAATTATAAATTGAAAAAATACCATATGATATTCATAAATACAGTAACTCCCTAAGCTCCCAGAAGGCAAGTCAAGAGGGTATCCAGTTTGAATAAATATCTGCAAGATATTGGAAAATGATTAAACATGATAATAAGAGGAGACTGAAGTGAAACCGACAACCGTAGAAAAATGTACTAACTAATATACAACTGCTCTTTACAAAAAGAATGTGCTTAGGAATACCTCAGGATTTTTCTCCATTTCAGCTGTGAGAGCTCCAATTGTCCCAGGGTGAAGCCTAACGTCATCATCCAAAAACAAAACATACTTGGTATCTTTATGCATGCTCTCTACACCAACCTTCATAAAAGCAATCCAATTTATATAATTGAGCACAAAACCAAGCAACAATCAAAGTGAGTGACAAAGTAACAAATGGGACTTAAGTGAGCTCAAATTTCCATGTAAATTGTAAATGCAACTACTTATCTGAGGGTTTCTATGCACTACTCATTCAATTCAAAAACTCTAATTTTGGTGATACAACAATTAATTTAGGATGCAAAAACTTGATTCAAGATTTCCTACATTTCCTTAGATTGAGTAACACAGAAACATAAGAAAAAGTCCAATAAAACGTAAGCCAAATTCTAAAGTTCTCACATACCAATTGGTTGTGGATTTTCTGGCTACAAGTTGTTGATAGACCAGCAACAATTACCTTCGCATCAAAAGCATCCTGTTTACATTCAAATAAATACGAATGAATGAAAAGTATTTCAAAGATGTTGCAAAGATCTCATAAGCGAAGAAGAGCAAAAGCAAAGCAACAATAAAGTGAAGCATTTGCTCATCTAATCCTAACTAGTACTCATGACCACAAAAAAGAACACCGCGGAACTAAATGTACCTTGAATTCTGATATTAATCTAGATACTGCATTATATGCAGGGTCTTCTGTACTTTCCACCACAAAAAGAAATTCCAAAGGACCACCATAAAGTGAAGTAACCTGCATTGGAATTTAGAAGAATCGAGACAACATCATTACTTTGGAAACTGGATGGATATTTTGTAGTTTCTCAAGGTCTAGAGGAACAATTTTACAATAAAAACAATCTTGAAACCCCCTTAAAACCACTAAACTCTAATGTATATGCTTACATATACCAAATCCCTCTTATAGTAAAGTTTAACAAAATATTAATGACACAACCAATATACTGAGCAAATTCATCTAAGAAAGGGCTTATTAGATTGTCCATACTAAAATTCACCTGAGTCCTCCAATTGTGTAGATTGTGTTCACCAAAACCTTTCAGAGGCATGACTACGGACACCCTAGGTAAGTTGATCTGCTTTGAATGCTCAAGTTCATTGATATCATGATAAAGAAATGCAAGGCTATTGCCATCTCGCATCTGATCTTTCATTTGCTTGATCTCTCTATTCCTGAGAGACAAAGGAATTTGTCATTTCAACAAATAGCCTGTTAAGCTAGCCAGCAACTTCGAGTTATTATTCAAAACAACAACTAATCAAACACTTGTAATAATTATATTATTCAAAACAGCAGAGATCTTGATACCTGACATAGGCAGCTAGGGCCCATCCAAGAGCAAGAACCAAGCATATTATACATCCCTACAACATGTGCAAAAAGCCTATTCCGTAAGAGACCACATCAAAAAGAATAATCAACCAACTTGTCAAGTACAACAAATAAAAAGATAGAATTGTAGTGATAGAATTACAACTGTTCCAGCACACAGTTGGGTCACAAAAGTTTTTATTTTATTTTATTTTATATTTATACTCCTAGACAATACAAAATAACCCGTCAAGAACACTATTATTTAACATAACAATGGCAAAATAATAACTCAAAGAGATTGATGATAGAAAACTTCACGCCCACAAACTGCTACATGGAGATGAGGAACAGAATCATATCAAATAAAACTTTGAATTTATCCATAATATTTTTTTAAGGTTCATGTGTACCATTTCACTAATTTAATCAGCAGTTAAACCTCCAAACCACACAACCTTGCACAGTTGCTAAATATTCAAAGAGAACTAGAATGAAAAGAATTTTATACTCATCAATGGGAGTGAAAAATCACATTTCAAAAGCAAATATCTTGTCGTCCAATCTTAACAAAATCACATAACTATAATCCTCTGGAAAAAGTCTAACAAAACTTCAAAAAAGTAAGGGAAATCCTCTCACAATATTGCCTATATTACATGCAATGATGTCTGAAGCTTGAGTAGTTAAAAGCAACTTTTCAAGCTTAAACAATTTCCTAGATTATTACTTCAAATTTCTCAACTAAACAATCCAAGCAGCCAAAAATTCAAAAAAAAATAATAAGAGAAATGCAATCACAATCCTAATTGTCTTTGGATAAATCACACCTAATCAAAAAGTCAAAGAACTCCAAGTTTCAATTGAATTTAAAAACTTTAAAAAGAAAAGGTGAAAGTGGATCTGAATATTACCTGGATCTGAATGAAAACGGCAAGAGGAGTGCAAAAAGCTCGAGCTAGAGAGAAGAGAAAGGCGTCAATAGAGTCCAATGCAGGCATTGTGTCCTCTATCAATCTCTCCCTCTCTAAGATATCCTCAAACAAAGAAAACCTAATAAGAATGGTCTGTGGAATCTCTCAGATTCAGCTTCTGTGATAATTGGAAGGGGACATGTATGCCAACACAAACAACGCCCAAGAAAGAGAGAAAAACAGGGCAACTCTATTCTATATACTCCACCGCGTCTTCTCTGTTTTTATTGTTTATTTTTTTATTTAATTTCATTTTTGTTTTTAATTTTAAATTTTGTGCATCTGTTGATTCAATGATGGCAGAGGGAGAGACCGTTGATTAGTAGTAAAAGCAATTTATTTCGTATTGGATGATAGAGGCGTGTGAAGTGTCATGCACGTGCGACTGTAGTCTTTTTTTGTTATTTTTTCAAGAAGATGCCAGTTTATGAACCGAATCTCCTCTTTTACCTGTCGCTGTTATTGACAACTAATATATCACAATGTGTTGTCATAGACTATTTAGAGTATCGATTGAATCAACTCCGCTCCAAATCTAATTTATCAATTATTTATTTAAAATTAGAACAAATTTTAAATTATTGTACATTCAAATTTTTGTTTTTATTCATAAGTTATATAGATTTTGCATTTTAAAAAGTAGTATTTTTCAAAATTTTAATTTTATTCAATATTATATTTTTACTTTCATCGTGAATGTCAATCTTCACGAGTTTATAACGAGTCTTCACTTGTGATGAGTGCAAAAATGTTATATTCGATTATTTTATGAAAATGAAATTTTTGAAAATATTGCATTTGACATATAAAGTTTATTTGTTAACTTAAAATTTTGAAATAACTAGAGATGAAAGTTTTTGTAAATAAAAGTTTTGTAAAACATATTAAAATTAGGGGGTGAAAATAAAAAACGAAGTTGATTAAAACCAGACCGACCTGGTAAGATCGGGTTAACTATGAAAAACCATAATAAACTATTTGTGTATTTTTTTTTCTTATTGATTGAGTAGTGTATATATACACCATCTTTAGTTACAATCTAACCATTGAACACAGTATATTAGAATCTAATGACATTGATTATAATAGAATTTAGATAATTGTATATTAGCTGGTAGTTTTGTTAGGGGCATGAGCTAATCAACTACTGTGCAGGTGCAAATTCTACTGTTTGAGCTGCAGATAAGATCTATAGTTAATCATGCGCTTGATAAACTAATTTTAAATGAATGAGACTAGAATCATTATTGAGTTTATCAATATTGTGAATTGGACTTTGTTCTATTATGTGGTCTAATACTCTAGCATCCCCTGTTAAGCAATAATAGGGATGAACATTAACGTTGAGCTTGGAGATGAATGTTGATGACCGGATCGGCGTAAGAGGCTTTGTGAGTAAGTCTGCCAATTGATTTTCTGTACTAATATATCTCCCCTCTAATTCTTCTTTTTTGTTTTTGTCTCGTATGAAATGAACATTGATTTTGATGGTTTCATTCTAGCATGGGATGGAACACTAGATTTTAGGCAATAGACTTAGCTTCATTGTTGTCACGCGAGATTATAGGTGTTAATTTAGGTTAGACTCAACTCAATAAGTAGAGTATGAAACCATAAGATATCTAAAGAGATTTGAGCAAGTGCCTCGTACTCAGCTTCAGTGCTTGAGTGCTTGAGTGAGAGCAGTGGTTTCCTTCTTTGAAATTCAGAATATTAGGTTACCCCTACGAAGACACAAACTCTAGCTATGGACATCTATCATCTAGATTTTCTGTCTAGTTAAAGTCACAGTACGCTTCAAGATAGAGAGGTTATACGATTGACAAGATAAAAAAGCAAGCCCAAGAGTACCCTTAACATACCTCGAAACATGCTTACAAGCAATCCAATGAGAGTTGAGAGGCTTCTAGAGTAACTGACTGAATATATTTACAATGTAATTGATATCTTGTCTTGTGTTATATAAATATTATATTGCTTTAATAATGATCAAGTACAAGGTTAGAAGTGCAAAAAGGAAGCATTAATATGGTAACATATGTAATTAGAGACTATAAAGGAAATATAGATTTAAAATAAATTTTTTAAAAAGTGTTCATAAGGGTATTTTTGTAATTTTAATAATAATTACAAAATAGAGATCTTTGGGCCAAAATGAGATTTTTAAAATCCAAGGGATTTAGGGGTGTGAGAAATAATTTTATAAAACAAATGACGTATTTGAAAATTACCGGTGAATTGAAATGTGTTCAGGTGGGTCATGTTGTGGGCAATAGGCCTAAATAATATTAAAAGCCAAATATTAACCCCAAAACCGTAACCAATCTTACTACTCTCTACAACACGCACCCACTCACTCTAAACAAACCCTCTAAATTCCTCTTCTCACTATTCAAGTAAGAAACCAACACACAATATTGATGGAAGAAGAAGACTAATAGACAAAAATACAATTAGTCAAGTCAGGCTCTGATACCATGAAAAAACATAAGAAACTATTAGTATGTAAACCTTTTTTTCCTTATTGATTGAGTAGTGTATATACATATACACAATCTGTTGTTACAATCTAATCATTTAATACAATATTTTATAAACTAATGACCTCAATTCTAATAAAATTCTAACAACTATATATTACCTGGAATATAGCTAACAATTATATTAGGACAACTATATGTCGAAAAATATTTGTTTTTCTTCTATCTAAATATTTGAAGTATATTTGGGAGAAGTATAACTATCCTATAGAGATATTCATTTTAAGTAGATTGTGATGACGACTCTAATAGTGATGGTAATTCAGGAGATAGTTCATAATATACCACCGATGCTAGAGATTCAAGTGGATAATGGTAAGATCAAACATCATATGATGTTTTAAGGTCAAACATCAGTGGGGAGAGTATAGAGACGGGTGCATGTGAAACGATGTATTTTGGAAACAGAGGTGTGGGCCTAGAGGTTTCGTACCTTGGTTTCAATCAATAGTATATTTTAAGATAGTCATTTGTTAATAGGTGTGTGCATGGAAATCCTAGAATTGTGTCAAATCCAACGTTTCTGCTACAACCAACATAGAGCGCTTGAAGCTTCTAAATAGGGAAGGAAAAGAGAAGAATTAATAGTTTTTCATACTTATTATCGAGATTATTTCGTGAGAAAGTCCAATTGAAATAGATAGGTAACTATTCATCTCTTTTGATTTTACTTTCTAATTATAATCTAATTTTTATTCCATCAAACAAGCAACTCCAGGTGAACATTTTATTTTTTTCCTTTATTTATTTTGTCTCGGATTATACAGGAGAATAGGAATAGCTCATGGTCATATCGTCCATAGCGAATTTCAATTTTTTTAAGCTTGTGTTTATTTCGATGTATAGAGGAGCAAAAATGTCATTTTAGTTCAAATTGTAGCTTTCGATTGGAAAGTTAACTTTTATTTAATGAAGATTAAAATTGAAAAAGGAAATTGAAAAACAACTAAGGCCATCTCTAATGCCCAAAGAGATGCCAAAGGAGAAAGAAAGAGATGTTCAGGGATGCCACTACTATTTGCGAATGCTCAGATGAGATGTGGAATGGGGATAAAGAAGAGGAAATGTCCACACTTCTATAGGAAAAGACTTAAATAGACCGGGACCACCACATAGGATTTGGGCCCGGCCAACCAGTAAGGAACACGTGTACATCAAGTGAGGAGAAAGATAAGCATTTAATAGGAGAGATACATGCATGATGTGATGTGTTTTTATTTCTCCTCACTTGATGTACACATGTCTCTTAATGATTGGTCGAGCCCAAATCCTACGTGGTGGTTCCAGCCTACCTAAATCTTTTCTCTAGTATGGATGCTAAAAAAAAACAATAATAGAGTATACACCAATACAGTAGCGGATCTAGAATTTTCAGAATGGGGGACATAATTATATAAACTATTTTATTATATTTAAACTAGTGAAAATACTCGCACTTTGCGCAAAATAGGTGTATAAATAATTATTTTATTGATATTATTAAACATTAATAGTATATTATATTTATAAAAAAAATTATATCAATTAATTAATATATTGATGATTTTTTTATTTTTAAAAAAGAATTATTTGAGAAATTTAACAATGAGTTGATTCAAAATTTGTGTGGTTTATTTTTTTTTTAAAAAACTTATTTACATATTCTTTATTAATTTATTTTTATTAATTTTATTTATTCAATATTATTAAAAAAATATTAAAACTATTTAAAAAATTCAATTTTTTTCTTTAATATTGAATAACTTATTAATATATTATTTTTTTAATTTAAAATTTCAAAATGATGAAATCAAATTTAATAATATTATTTAAAATAAGTTATATGTATATATAAGGTGATAAAGGAAATATAAACATTAAATATAATTATTATTTTTAATTTTAATTATGAATTTTTTAAGTTGGTAAATTCAAATTTATTTATGGAAATATTAATTTCTAATTTAATATATATATATATATATATATTAATTATAGTAAGAAGATGTTGAACAAATATAAATTTATGTATTATATTTGTGGAGTCATGCATTTTTTTAAATGTAAATACAATAAATTTATAAATATAGTTTATTAATATTTTGTGAGATATTTATTTTAATGAGCTTTACTATGAAATAAGTGTATTATAATTTATTTTATAAATAAAATATTAATTTTATTATAATATTAATTTAATGGAATTAATTATTAATTTCAATCTAATTTTATTATTTTTTTAAAATATTTTTTTAGAAGTATTTGACACATAAAAGAATCATAATTCTAATATTATTATTATTATTTATAAAAAAACTTAATAGTAAAATAAAATTTCAAAGGGTAAAATAATTTTAAAGAATTAGAATAAAAATAGAGAAACAATATTTGCATAATTTAATTAATAATTTTTTTAATATGACAAAATTAAGATATCATTTAATTATTTATCTAATTTTATCATTTAAATGCTTAAATATCATAATTTTTAGTTGATTTTAAAATAAAATAAGTTTTATATTTTTTTATTATTAATATGATTTTCTCATTAAATTCGAAACTGATAACATATTTATATTAGATGTATGATTAATATTTTTCATAATAGTTATTAAGTTTAAAGACTAAGGAGCGGTTTTATTTATTAATTATATATATAGATCTTTTTTGTAAATCTAAAATATTTTTTTTCATTTAAATTATGTCATCGGTTGTGTTTTTAATTTTCACACGTCATAAATCTATTATAAATGAATTATATTTACCATTTTATAATTTTTATGCAATTTAATAAAATTAGTCTAATATATTGATATTTTCTTACCCCTTACTTTAATAAAATTTTTGGTATATATTATTTTATGAATATTTCGATTATATATATATATATATATATACAAAACCAGTATTAATTGCTTGTTGAGAATTTTAAAAAAGGGTAAAAATTTAATCAATAAATGCATTGGAAATGAACCTATAAAATTCTCAATGAATAATTATTACTTTTAAAAAATAAGAAGTAAAAAGTAATGCATGTTATAATTATTTTAATAAAAATACTCATTTTTTTGCCTCTTATTTTTATAGTATTTTTTTATAATTATTTTTAAATTTTCATAATCAATGTATTATTGAATTATTTTTAAAAATATTTTATTTTAATAAAAAATTCATAAATTTAATTAAAATTCATGAGTATATGTTATTATTAGTGTTTAAAAAAAGTATATAGATAAATGCTAGGAATTTAAAATTTAAGTAAATATGTAATCAATAAAGGACAAAAATTCATTTGGAACACCACTTTTTAAACAATTAATGCACCTCTAAATTACTTCTTTATATTAAATACTACAAATTTATTTTTAAAAATAAAGTAATATATTTTCTTTTTATCATTTGTTAATTTTTAAATAAAATTTATTAAAGTAAAAAATTAATTAATTATTTATACTTAAAAAATAAAGATATTGGATTGTAATTTAAAAAAAATAAATGATTATATCACATGTCCCCCATTTTGTAATTTCGGATCCGGCCAGTGGATATAAGTGAAAAAAAAAGAAAGATACAAATGTCTATTATAGACATTAAACAACTTTAAAAAAAAGCAAAAGAATTTTAGAAAAACAAATGGAAACCGATTCTATTAACAGTATGTATAACATTAAGGTTATGTTCGGTGTTAGCGATTAAAATTAGCGGTTAAAATAGCGGTTTAGATAACGGTAGCGGTTAACAGTTTGAAATAGTGGTTAGAATAACAATCAAAATAGCGGTTACAATAACCGTTCGGTGATAGCTGTAGCGGTTAAAATAGTTGTTAAATATAAAATTACAAAAATGATTAATTTAATTCTTTGATTTGTATTCATTAATGCTTAATAAAAGGGTATTTTAATAATTTTATAACAGCGGTCGGAAAGAAAGCTAATTTGAATAGCGTTCGTCAGACTACTAAGTGAACCGCAAACCGCTATTTTAAAAAGCTATAACTGAACACCTATTCTTCCAAAACGCTGTTCAGACCGCTGTTCAAACCGCTAACCGCTAATGAAACAACTGACGTGGAACACAGACTAAGTGACACTTCAATGAATATTGTTTAGATTAATTTTCTCATAAAATTTACTTACATTAAAAGATAGAGAAAAATAAAAAGACACACATTAAACCAGAAGAATGCTGGATAGAAATAGTCACAATTAATGAGTGAATAGAAAGATAAAGAGACAAACAATTAATAAAATACAAAATGTTAACAAACTATTTTTCTCTCATCTCTCTTTCTATAATTTTTTATAATATATATATATATATATAAAAACATTTTTAAAGTATTAATAACTATAATTTTTTTTTATAGTGATACATACAATTTAATGCATTAAAAGTATTGACATTTTTTAAAACAAATTTTTTTATGAAATATGAGAGAGATGAGAGATATAGTTATTTAAAACTAATAGTAAAAAAGATAGAGTCATGAGAGAAAATTAAAATGCTAATGTTTTAGGGATCACGGAAAGTATAACCCATGCCAATGTAATGTGACCAAAAAAAATTTCAAACTTGCAATTTTAAAGATTTTCAACCTCGAATTCTCAATTATAATTTAATTTAATTTGATTATATTGACTCATAACAAATAATAAAATAATTTTATTATGAAATAAAAATATAAAAGATAATTAACCTACAATATTAAATAAAATCATAAAAAAAATTAATTTTTGTATGTGTTATTTATCTTCCCATTTTTATAATCATTATAAAGATAGAAATTAAACAAATATTACAATACCAAAAAGGGGATGAAAATGTACTCATGTAAGCAAAGCATTATGGGTAGAATGAAAAGACAATAAAGCAAATTTTGATATCAAAAAGTAAAAATAAAAACAAATATGTGTATTATTCTTTATTTTCACTCCATATTCTCATTTATACAAAGTACAATCGTTATTCGTACATCCATACATCTTAATTTACAGACACCCAATTATAAATTAATAAACATAAGATCAACATCTAAATAAATATAACGCGAGAGTTGTCATTGTTAACAATTTCATCCAGGATAAGTCTTAGACTCGACAATCATCGTATTGAAGTCTAAAAAAATCACAACTGGAAAATTAAAGTCAAAGCGAAGGAAATGAAAGTAAAAAGAGATATGAATCTTACAAGTTAGAGGATTCGACTTGGTTACTCATGGCGCGGAGAGACAAATTCAATTGATAGAGAATAGGAAGAATAATGATTTGGGATATCTGAGTGAGCTTTTATATAGGGAAGGGAAGAGAACTATTAAAACCTTAGAGAAATGAAAAGAAATGGTCTCACAAAATAAATGGAAGTGAGATGAAAAGGAAGGGTTTCACCAAATAAATGAGAGAGAAGAATAAGATAATAAATGAAAAGAAGAGAAACCTAAAGGAAAGATCGTACGGAGGGAATTACAAGTGACCACAGGATGCAAATGACAGGTGGCACAACATGATAGAATAAGAGGTGCCATATGTATGCCACGTGTCCAATTTTGAAGCTATATGAACTAAAAGAACTCTAACTCATTTTGTTTTTTATATATATATATATATATATAGATTATTAAATAAAAATAAGAAGTTAATTACCATAGATGAAAACATAAAAAAAAATACAATATTTGAAATGCTAATAACTTTTTCCATTATTAATTACTAATTCTATCACTAAAATTGAAAATCAATTATCACTTTATCATAACGTGTTAAATTTGGAATATGAAAATTAATAATATTTTTTTAATTGTATAAATCAATATACCATTACTTTTATAGAATTTTAATGTGAAAATGTGTACCATAAAATTTAAAAAAAAAATAATAATACACTCTCTCACATTCTCTTCTATAGTCTCTCTCCTTAATTCTATTCACATGTACAAATATACTCATAGTATTTTAAGTGTTTTGAAAAAAATGGGGACATTTTGTCCCCCATTTGATAAGGTGGATCCGCCACTGCACCAATAGTTGAATATCACATATTTCATTTTTGTGTAGGGTTCATATTTGAACATTCATGGATAATATTACCATTGTAATAGTCAAATGTTAGAAAAGGTGCTCGATTAATTATTTCTTAACTTTTATTTATATAAATCCACACTCAACCATCGGTAAAATTTATTTATTTATTTTTTAATAATAATTCTAGTAACTTTATATATTCTATTTCAGGATCATGGTCTATTTTAGCGACGAGATCACTTTCAATCTTTAAACTGTTTGAGGATGACCCATAAGCGATTATATATATATATATACATGGAAAATGATACAAATTAAACCATTTAAACTTGGACGTAAGTTTATAGGCCTCCAATTGTTAATGTAAGTTTATACACCAAATGAAAGTTTATTTTCAGCAAATGAGCCAACATTCCCAAAATACTCTCAATAAAAAAATTTATTTACAAAATTAAATTTCAAAAGACAAAAATTGAAATCATCAAAGGAATAGACTGAAATAGTCTTGTCAGTCTTAAACAAAAAAAAGGTCATTTAACATCACAAATACACAAAACGTAGTCACGACCAAACTCTTTATCCTTCACAGACTTCATCACTTTACACTGTGATCAGCGACAATATGTTCGTTTGGTGGTTATGGGTAGGGGTGGGAATAGGCTAGGCCAGGCCAGGCTTTTGGTTAAATAGGCCCGACTTGTATTCTAATACTCTGGCCTGAGCCTGGCCTACAAGCCTATCATAGGCTTGTATTATAGGCCTGGACCTGATCTGTTTAAAAGCCTGCTAGGCCTGAAAGCCAGTTTAAAGCCTATAAATAACTAGTTATATTTATAAATAAAGTTTGGGCTTTATATTTATAAATAAAATATTGGATTTTAAATTTATAAACAAACATGTTAATAGATTTAATAAATAAAATTACATATAAATAATATATGGGCCGACCTATTAAGTTATGAAGGCTTTTATCATAGCCTGAGCCTAGCCTATTTAATTAAATAGGCTTTTGAAAAATATTGAATCTAGTCTATTTATTAAATAGGCTAGGCCAGGCTAGGCCTTATATAGGCCAGGCTGTAGGCCCCTGAAAGGCCGTCTGGTCTATTCCCACCCCTAGTTATGGGCTTTGATTTCTTCAATCGCTCAACAGGTACGCATATCTGAAATGGAATTAACGAGCAGTTTGTAAATCGTTGTTAGGTTTATGTCTAGGGTTTTGGTTAGAAGATTTTCTTGCATTGTTAGTTTGAGGATCATATTCTCGAATGGGTGTTAGTTTATTGATGGTGATTAGATTATTTGTGTTTGCAACCTGTAATTTTGAGGGTAATATTTTAGCATCAATGTTAATTTTTTTGGGTGAGAGTGAATCTCGTTCTGCTGTCCTTTGGCGTTTTATATGATGTCTGGAAAAGAGTTTGTTGTTACTGTAGTTCTGTATATAAATAGATAGTTAGGATGTTTTCTTAGTTACTTGATTTCGATTTAGAGAATCTGAATTTGAAGTTTATGTTTGGTTTACTGCATTTCAGATGACCATCATTTATTTATGGTCACCTAAAACGCATTCCATGTATGTTATTTGTATATTTTCAGGTGGCTACCATTTTGTTAAAGTCACCTGAAAGACGCTTATTTGCTTTGATCTAAATGTTGGCTTTTTTGTTAGTTATTTCATATCCTTATTACTTTGCTATTAGATTTTGTTAGTTTAAAATCATGTATGATGTTTTATAATTAGCTTGAAACATATTTGTATGGTTATTGTGTGCAGACAATATTATATTATTCGTTATGGTTGACATGGCTGGGGTAATGGTAAGATATTAGTTGAAAGTGGATTAATATTCTTTCAGTTAAATATAGAGAGGTTGTATGGTTTTTGAAATGTATTTTTTGCAGGTTCTTTCTAATCCAGAATATAAGTGGGATCCTCCATGTGTGATTTCACATAAAAGGATCAACAATAACTGCAAACCAAATGTTCTTATAGATCTTCTTAAGGGCCTTGTTTGTAAGTATAGTTTGCTTAATTTCATTAGTAGATGTCCATTCCGTCAATTCTTTGAATTGATTGAACAAGCTGGTGGAAAAGAACAAGTAGTTTATGGAAAGCTGATCTTGAGAGTTCTTGTCAATGAGATCACGGTATTCAATCAAAGTGATGATGAGCTATGGTTTCAAATTGGTGGGGCAGCTATCGTTTTGGAAAGTAGGAGTTTACATTTGTTATAGGATTGAGATTTGGGAAGATACGTAAGTCGGATTTGCAGGTGGAAAATGTGAAGATTTCATAAGATAATATATGTATGCGACTTTGGCCTGATAAACATGACAATGTAGATCATATTGAAATAATGAAGTTGTTAAAAGAGACTGAAGTGGAGGTTGAAGATTGCAAGAGATTGATCTTAGTAATCACTGTTCACGTCTTATTGTTAGGACATTCTATGGAGAAGGCTGTTTCGTGGATGGTGTGGCATCTAGTTGAAGATATTAACAGGTTCAAGCGATTCTCTTGGGATATCTTATCTTTCTCGCAATTAATATTGGAACTGCAGAGGCTGGTCACTAGGGCATTATTGGATAATCTAAAGAGAGGGAGGACGGTTTATGAATTTATGCATTCATTTCAGGTAAGTCATTATATTTTGTTATTATAGTTCATACTTATATAGTTATGTTGTTCTCTAATATATCAGTTTTAATCAATTAGTGGTGGTTGGTTGAAGCCTTTCCATATATGAGAAAAAACATGAAAGCTATGGAACTCTATAGAATTGCATTAACATAGCCTAGATGCATGAGATGGTCATTACATGATATCACCTGGAAAGAGTATGATGAAGCAATCAAGGTTAATGTTGTTTTACTGTTAAACAATTTATATAATTTCTATACTATAAGCTTTTTTGTAATTTATTTATGTAATTCTATTATATTTTAGATTGACGGGGAACCTACACTGGAACCCACTGAGGAGGAGGCATCTAGCTGTTACATGAAGCACTTCAACGTCAATCGGTATATCAATACTGATTTAAATTAATTAGGTGAGGAAGATGTCGAGGACGAAGACTTAGGTAGTGACTGGGATAAATATGATGATGATGAAGTTAATCAATGCGGTCATAACCAGAATGGTTCAAGTCCTGAGGCAGCATTTGAAGGCAACAGACCAAGTTATGAAGGACAGTCCTCGACCTTTAATGCTTCACAATTTGAGGTAATACGGTTTGATATGGTTCTAGAAGAAATTAAGATTTTGAGTGACTGTTTGAGAACTGATTCTAGTTTATTCTTCATTACTAGAATGAGATGTCAAAAATCATGATGAAGATTAGAGAACTAGAAGACTTCAAGAAATATGCTTTGGATGAAATCAACAAACTGGAGGAGTCTAGAAAAATGACATACAATCATGAAAATAGGTTGAGAAAGATTGAAGAGTTGATTGGTTTTGGATGTGTATCAGACAAATCTATTGAGGATCGGCTAATTATATTAGAACGGGAAGCTTTAGGCGAAAGTCTTGGAGTCCAAGGTGACTAGAGCCATCCAAATAATAATCCCGATGATAAAATGAAGGTTAGATTTTGATTAAATAGGCTATGTGAAAATTAGTTAGTCATATTTGTTTCTTTACTATAGGGTGTAGATGTCAATGAGAATATTAATTCTCATAAGCATGAAGATGCCAATCCAAATTATGTTTTAAATGCAGATTTTGAGGTAAGATGTTGTATAAATAATTTATGCGATAATTACTTTTTCTAAGATGTTATTTTAAACCAGAATGTGAAGGTAGATACTCATGATGAGAGGCACGAAAACTCATTTGAACTCAATGAGTAAACCAATCTACCTGAGGATAGCAGTAGGGCAACCGTACTAGAAGAAAGCAATAAAGGGAAAGGCAAAGTTAGGGGTTATAAACAATCAAATAAACATGGGTCGAATATGGTATGCCATTAAGTTTAAATGTGTTGATATATGTTCTTGTTATTCTTATAATTTATCGCGGTATGATTGTGACTATAGGAACAGATGGTAAGGCTAAGAGATAGACTAAAAAACTGCCCTGCTTGTGAGCCAACTATTGACATAATTAGTGGGAGGAAATTGAAAAAGAAAACTGGTGACAAAAATTGTTTCGATAGTGGACTCAAGCTTGAGATGCATTAACATCCCAGTACATATTCTGAGTGGCTGGATGAAGTCAAGCCTATGCTTAATGATTTAGCTCCTTTGCTTGTTGTTAGGACAATAATTCCTTGTCTTGGAAAACCAGTTCCTTATAGCAAACTTTAGGAACCTCCAATGTTTGATTCATTCATTAAACAACAACATGTTTCCAAGTGAGTTATAATTTGTCTAGCTTGCAATAATTGTTTGGAACTTGGTTATGGTTATATTAATAGTATTAATCTAATTTTTTTTTAAAATTTTTCATAGATATTATCTCCCAGGTAACATTGAATTGAGCCAAAAATGGCTAAAGGCATTACTTAGCAAGTTTGAATGGTTTGCTAGTGAAGACATCAATATGTTTTTTATTGCTATGAAGCAAGAAATTGAGTGGACTGATCAGCATAAAATGGGGATATGTGGAACATTCTTCTATCAGCAGATAAGCCTGCAGTTCAAAAATTGTATGGCAAGAGGTGATAGCATTGATGCCTTAGTTTCAGATAGAGGATTGAAAAATTTGGTGGTTGGTGGAGGATTAGATGAGAATGAATGTCCTCCATGGTGGAATCTTGATTACGTAAGTTATTACTTTTATTATCATTATAGTTTTTAGTTTACATAATTGTATTGAATATTCTGTACTTAAAATATGTTATCCTATAATAGGTCTTCTTTCCTGCAAATGTTAATAAGGGGCATTAGATTACAATTCTTTTGGACTTGTACTTTGAGCGCATAATATTGATTTATCCGAAGGCTACTACTGACGGAGCTAGTCTTTTAGCATCAGAGTGTAGGTATCTATCTCAGGTCCTTGCACATCTGTTGTTTAAGGCAGGGTATTATGCTCAAAAGTTCAGAGGAGATTCAGATATTCAAGTTCAAGACTGGATTGTACATGTGATTGATTCTTCGATAATTCCAGTATAGAAGGATTCATACGTGTCAAAAATCTATCTTAGATTGTTTTGTTATATTACTTACAGCGTGTGACAAAAATAATACATTGCTTGCATTTTCAGAGTGTCTTGCGGCCCATACATTTGCAAATTTATTTGAAGACATAGTTGTTGGTCGAAAAGTCTGGTCACTAAGCGCTAGGGAATCTAAGTGGGCTATACCATTATGGAATGATATTGTATATACCATTTTCAAACATAGCAAGAATAGTGAGGTGGAGACAGATGGTTCCCAAGCATCAACAGTTGGTGATGAAGAATGAGATAGATGGTATCCATGTGTTAACAGTGGTTTCATGGTTTTGAAGTTTTGTAGGTGGTGGAGTACTTTTAGTACTGTTACTGTGTTATTACTACAGTATGTAGATTATATTAGGATATTAGCATCAGCTTGATTAGGACACTTTTTGGTTGTTTCTGATCAATCTTATTATCAGAAAACTTGGAATTAGTTGAATGTATTATGGTATGATTTCATGAGCTGGTTCGGTTAATTAATGATACACTTCTTAAATAGTTGGGAATATTGTTGTTAAAGTACTTTTGAAATTATTGTCATTGTATAAGGATTGCCTCTCAGTTCTTTGTGGACTTGACCAAGTTTTTGTTTAGGGTATATGCTTCTCATGTGGCTTATTCTTTTATTGGCCACCTTAGACGCATCTTCTTTCAGGATGCCAATGTTGAAAGTATATCTTAATTTGCTTCTCAGGTGGCCTGCTACTTTTGTGGGCAACCTGAGACGCATTTTATCTAACTAGGTTAGTAGTATTGTTTTGCTTATATGCATCTGAGATGGTCTTAACCTTTTGTTGGCCATTTGAGACGCATCTACTTACTGGAATCCAATGTTTTTAGTATAGTAGCCGTTATGTCTTAAATGACCTGTAACTCTCCTTAGCAACCTCAGACGCATCTTTTACTTGCAGGGTAATAGTTTTGTTTTATTGATATGCGTGATAGATGGCGTTAACCTTTATTAGCTATCTGAAATGCATCTGCTTATTGGAATCCTCTTGTTTATAGTAAAGTAACAATTTCGTCTCAGATGGCTTGCAACTCTCGTTAGCAACCTCAAACGCATGTTTTGCTTAAAGCGTAGTAGTTTTACTGGCCATCTAAAATGGATTTGCTCACTGAATATTAAGTTAATATTGAAAATTTATTTGCGTCTCAGGTAGAAAGTAAATTTTATTAGCCATTTAAGACGCATGATATGACAAAACAGTTTTTTTGGGTGTTATATGTTACTATTCGTCTTAGGTGGCAACCTCAGATTCACTGGAAAATAAATGTTGTCATTGATATGCAGAGATTCATTCACAAATAGCATTAGCTTTACAAAAATTGTAACCACAGATAGCCATAAACAAAAAATAGAGATTAAAAACCGAACCGAATTTCCATATCAGATTACCCAAAGTACACATTCATAGGATAGCATTAGCTTTACAACAATTGTACCTAACTAATCCTTTCTAAGTCCTAGCAAACTGAAAAACTTAGTACATTCATATCATATGTCAACTAAGATATGCAGATAAGGAGTCAGGGAAAACTTTTTAACTAAATACCCTAACATATAAAGTTGACATTGCTAGAATCAAGATGCATGTTGCTACTAACCACCGTATGAATGACTTAATTTTATCAATCGCAGCCTCAGCTTTCTCCAATTTAATATTTAATAATTCATTTTCAACCTGCGTAGCGCACAAGGAATCTGTGATTTCCTGGATTTTGTTGCTCAGTTAAAAAAGTTCTTACAGGATATGGATTACACGAGTTGTTAGCCACTCATCCTGCCATTCCACATAACTACAGTGATTTCTCTACGAGGAAAATAAAAAAAATAGGTTTTTTAAAAGTATAGTATAAACGTAAAAGAGGTTTGGATCTAACATTGCTTTCGCACCTCCAGAGGTGTCGACCCGTATGAATACCTGATCTTTGGACATCCGCAGTAGGCCAGTGTCCACATCGACAGCGGTGACCATGGACGAAATATTCGTCGACTTCGAATAGCATTAGAGCACGAAAATATTCTTTTCGCTTGTACTCATCTTCACTTTCAGAGGAAGAATTTGATGAACTTATCTTTTGTGAAGTTGCACATATTTGATTAGGGTTTTGTCTTATGAAAAGGTTATTTTAAATGGGTGAAGTTAGGTACGGTTAGGGGTGAGAATAGGCCAGGCCAAGCTAGGCTTTTGGTTAAATAGGCCCGGCCTGCATTCTAATACTCTGGCCTGAGCCTGGCCTACAAGCCTATGATAGGCTTGTATTAGAGGCCTGGCCTGATCTGTTTAAAAGCCTGGTAGGCCTGAAAGCCTGTTTAAAAGCCTATAAACAACTAGTTACATTTATAAATATAGTATTGGGCTTTATATTTATAAACAAAATATTGGGTTTTAAATTTATAAATAAACATGTCAATAAATTTAATAAATAAATGTATATATAAATAATATATGGGTCTGCCTGTTAAGTTATAAAGGCTTTTACCATAGCCTGAGCCTAGCCTATTTAATTAAATAGGCTTTTGAAAAAGTTTAAATCTAGCCTATTTATTAAATAGGCTAGGCCAGGCAAGGCTTTATGTAGGCTAGGCTGTAGGCCCCTGAAAGGTCGCCTGGCCTATTCCCACCCCTAGGTACGGTATATAACACGGGTGAGATTTTGAAATTCAAAATTCACAAATGAGAGGAAAAATAGGTATTAAGGTGGGTATTTTCCCCAAACAAATTTGAAGCTTCACATAACTAGTTACATACTTCACGGGAGTATTTGTACTTTATCACAGATACTCTAATGTTGATAACAATAATGACATTATAATTTAACAGTCTAAAATTATTCGCCTTCAAATGACGTTGGATATATTTTTAGTAAAGTTTGCTTTACATTTAGGGAAAAAATTGGTCAAGGGAATCATTTTTTGACTGTTAAAAATCCATCATAGATTAGATTTCCTGTATCACAGGATATATCTACAAACTTCACACAGGTTCGTTTAAACTCATAAATTGTTTATTCTTCCGTCTTTGTGGAATTTAGGTTGTATACACCTTATTTAAGTAAACTATATGACACAACTCGACTAAAATAATTTGGACCCTTATAGAGATATTAAACAATGGTTTAAAGTCTAAATGATCACTTGTGGTTATCATGAGATTTAAGCAACTTCAAGTATGTGACTCATTTACTTAGGTTTCATTGTTCCAATTTCTAAATATGTCATTGACAATATTAATGACTTTTTTTTTTTTTTTTGCAAATTAAATTAATAGTATTAAACTTGGAATTAGTTGCAATCAACCATCACATATTATAAGAACGTGTGTCACAACAAACATTCCATCCATTACGTAAATTTTTGTACTGATGTCAAACTGACCATACTCCTTTTTAATATTTAAATGGTGTCGTTTTGTTTAGCTATCTAGAATGACGTCATTTCCCCTTTTTTGAACATTTCAATATCTGAGAAAAGCTTATAGGTTGAACAAACACCAAACATACCCAGGAGGTAGTTTTGAAACCCTAAATTTCTCTGCTTCGTTTGAAAATGAAGAAACGGTAGCGAAAGAACAAGGAGAGCACTTCAGAAGCAACAGTATCTACAAAATGTAAGTCTCGCCATTTCCTCATTTCTCTAACCCTATAACGTTATCCATCAACAGAGGTTCACGATCTACGGTTCTTGTTCGAACATGTACAAAGAGGTCAAAGAAAGAAGAACCATTAACATGTGACATAGAGCCTCTATATCTAAAGACATGATTAAATGGGTCGCAACTACGCTTCTGTTTCAGTTTTCCAAAACTACCTACCGATTCAAAGACAAAGTTTCTTTGTACCTTTGCAATTCTGAAGAAGGAACCTCTTACTTTGGATTAATTAGGGGAAACACCGATTCCTTCATAGGTTGAAGAAATGGGATGAGAGAAGTTAGTACAGAAGCCATGTCGAATCAATTTAAGTATTGTTTACGAGTTTTACCATAGAATACTCCCAGACCTTCACATAAAAAGGAGTGAGAGTGCGAGGGGGTGTAGTCCCTTTCAATCCATCAGCTTTGAATGATTACTTTGGAATCCATCATTGCCCAGAACATGTAGATTTTTTTCCACCTAATAACAAATACGTGCAGGATATTTCTAAGGACATTGCCGACGAGTTAAGGAAATATCCCTTAGTAAGTGGAGAGGTGGTTAACAAAAGATTGACCATAGGGAACTAAGTGCGGACTTAGCGATATGGAACATTTTTGTCAGTAAGGCTATATCACCAAGGATGCAATATCAGAAGCTCAGGAAAGACCATCCTTACATCATCTTAAGTATACATCGTCGAAAGCAGTTGAACTTAGGGCTTCTAATTTGTAAGAGCTTAGAGTATCACATCACCACAGCAAAACAAATTGACTTTCCATCCACCATAACAACCATGTGTGCTCGGGCAGGAGTAAATATAGCCCAAGAAATAGGCATTTTTCTGAAGCCTGTTATACCATTAGGGGCAAGAGCATTCAACAAACTAGCATTAGCTAGAGGAGAACAACCTATATTGGACGAAAGGCCTGATACTTTCGTTGCAAACAATGCTCGCAGTGGTACAGCTGATACTCAAATTGACTCCTTAATAGTGGTGCAAGACCAGGGTGAAATGAAAAATGAGCTGCTGCTAAGAATACTTGTTGGCTAGCGAGAAATGCTTCAACTTCTAAGAAGCATTGACAACCGAATGAGTGGCACTACCCAAGGTAATGTTATTATTCGTAATCCTGATCTTGATGTCAATGGTAGTGGTAATGTCAATGGGTTTGATGGTATGATTGCTAATAATGATAATGAAATGGAGAATGTAGAATTAAGTTCAGATGATAATCAGATTAGAAGAGTTGACGATATTGTGAATATGTGGAATCAAGTTATGTCTGTAGGTTTGGAAGCTGTGAATGAGATCAGTGCTGGTATTAAAATAGGTAGTAACAATGTAGAAGAGGCTAATGAGGTTGTTGGAGAAGGGCTTGTTATTGCTAGGGAAGGAACTGCGGTGACAAATATTGAAGAAAGGGGTAATGAGGTGATCGAAGAAGGGCTTCTAACTGCTGGGGAATCCATCACTGAGGACAATGTTGAAGAAAAGGCAAATGAAGTGATCGAAAAAAGGGTTTGTTGAAGAAGAGGCAAATGATGTGGTTGTTGAAAAGGCTGATGAAGGGGTGATTAACATAACAAGTGAACCAATCAATCCTGATGATACAATGGCAAATGATGCATGTGAACTCATTGATGGACTTCAATCTGTGATTGAAGACAAAGAAACTGACAGTAATGTAATGAAATCGTGATGTACTAAATAGATTTTAAGATACATTTTGTTCATGGAAATCTTGATTAAGTACTAGTACTGTAATGTTTTTGTGTTTGGATGGAGTGTCTTTTTGAATGTTTATGGTTGAAATTTAACTATTTTGGGTATAGTATTGCATAGTTAGGAAGCCATTTCAGTACATTTCTGTTTATGCCATTTGCCTCTCAGGTGGTCTTGAAAAACAATAGGCCATTTATCCAAAAGGTGATTATGATTTTTTTCAGTGTTTATATGCCTCTCAGGTGGCATCCTAAAATCAGAGGCCACCTGAGACGAACTTGTTTCACTATATTGGCAGTGTAGGAATGCGTCTCAACTGGTTTGTGGTATTTGGTGGCGACCTTAGAAGCATTTAGCCACTATCATTTGTTAGATGTTAGTGATAATTAAATGCGTCTCAGGTGACTCTCAGATTTCAGTAGCCAGTTGAGATGCAAATATAATATACATGCAATATTGATTTTCCAGTAGGCAAGTGCTTCTCAGGTGGCGACGAAAGATGGTGGCCACATGAAACGCAAACATTATGTGCACCTGAAAATTCTTGACAATGGGCTAATGCTACCTAGGCCGCCACCAAAATTGGAGGCCACCTAAGATGCAAAGTATATATATATTCTAAATTTTTCTCAGTGGCTAAGTGCTTCTCAGGTGGCCACCAAAAACTGGTGGTCACCTAATACACAAATATAATACCTGAGCAAAATTTTTTGCTTGTGGCAAAATGATTATAAGGTGGCCACGAAAAAGTAGTGGCCACCTGAGATTCAAAAATGATACGCATCAAATAAAAGAGAAAACAAGTTTATAGAATAACACTATAATACAGGTAATATAAAAAGAAACAGATATAAATAAATACTCACTCCGTGGTCGAATTAATCATCAATTCATAGTTTAATATAAAGGAAAAATATTAGATACCAAAATAATTTATGGTACAACAACGCCATGCCCGTTCACACATCATTCATTTCATTAACCTCAACATTATTCTGCTAGCAATCATTTGGAATGTGAATTGGCTCGGACTCTGAGTGGAGTTGATGAAGTTGCAGACAAGTTCCATTGTTATGACCAGCCCCACCATAACGACGACAATGCATGAATCAACATCTCTTTGATATTTTTGAAGCCATGCTTTGTACTGCACTGGTGCCGCCTAAGGAAGATGGTGTCGATTGAATTTCACACATTTCAGCTGAATGGCCGGACATGCCACATTTTGGACATAGTGTTGGATTGGGGCACGAATATGGAAAGTGACCAATCATACCGCATTTTGAACATGTCAACTGCAGATTCTGACATGAATCTTCGTGGTGTCCCACAAGACCACAATTTCCACAAAAAAATTGGGGGGGGGGGTTTTGCAAGTAAGCCAAGAGTGCCCTAATAGACCACATTTCCCGCACTTCTTGTTCCTAAGGACCTTACCGGCAGACCGAATTCTTTTCTCTTTTGGTCGTCCCGATTGCTTCTCCATGATTGTTGGAAGAACCAATAACCTAGAGGCTTTTACAGCTTCGCTCCATGCGCCTTTATCAGGAACAGGTAAGATGGGTTTACAGTAGGTACCCTCCAAATACTCTTTGTTAAAGTACATATGACACAAATGACTAACACTCACACGTGCAAACTTGTCATAATTTGAATAACCAAAAATTGCTTAATATATATGTATATGGAATGATCGATATAATCCATGAAATAACTCGTACCTTGCATATGCAATAGCATGAAAATACGGCAACCGATCCATATCCCACATGTTGCACATGCATGATTTCTCAACGACGTTCAATATGCTACCATCCAACTCCTCATTCCTGACCTGATACTTCACGCTATCTTGTATTGGATACACTTGATATCTTTCAACGACATTTTCACACCCTTTTAAATGTTCTTTAACAGCTTCCGTCATCGAAGAATTGAGTTTATTGGTAGATGCACTCCTAGCATAAAATTACTTTTGAACCAAATGCCTAATGATTCATGAGCCGCAGTTATTGGCAGTTTTCGGGCCGGTATAATTGTTTTATTTAGAGACTCTGCAATACCGATTGTCATGATTCCCCACCTTTTTCTTGGACAAAATGAACGAGACCACTTGTGCGGTCCAAGCTTGACCAACGCTTTATGCGTTTTTGGGCAGATATTTGAAAGACTTTGCAACAAATTCAAACACTTATCCTTTGAGTAAGAATATGCCACATTCCATAATACATCAAGAATATAACTTCTAGTCTTACAAAGGTTGCCTAGATTACTCTTCAAATGAAAGTAACAATTCGCATGGGGAATTTTAGGAAATACCTCTTCAATAGCGGGAGGAATACTCTTCCCATGATCAGTAACAAGGAGAAAATAATCCGAAATACCAATTGCATTACGTAAATTTTAGAGGAACCATATCCAACCTGGCACGTTCACTTTAGAGGCAAACCCAAATGCCACTAGATATATCATATCCAAACCATCCAGCCCCATTACTGTGAAAATCACTCCCTTTAGCTCACCCTTTAAATGTGTAGCATCCATTGCTAGTACCAGTTGTATATACTTTTTAAATCCTTCAATGCATTGCCATAATGCGAAGAAAGAGTACTTGAAATTACCCTTTCTATTTGTCTGAATGGCAGTGATGGTGCCAGGGTTAGTTACTTTAAGCATGTGGAGATAAGAAGGCAACAATGACCAAGATTCTTCATAAGTACCGTAAGCAACTTGCTTGACATATTGCAAATCTCTCCAAGCCTTGCTATACCATAATCGAACTGCCCAACGGGCTCAAACCTGGCTCATTATTGTTGAGGGGGTAAATTTTGAGTCAGCGACCCGAGAGCAGAAAAAAGAGCCAATAACCTTCGCAGTCACCGTTCTCGTCTCTGCTCTATATGGATCACAAAGGCACGTGCAGTTGGGACTAAAAAATGTCACATGAAACTAGGGGTGTTCACGGGTCGAGTTTGGGTCAAACCTAGACCGACTCGTTTGACCCGAAACCCGAAAAGATCATTTAATGTAATTTTTTTTTTTGCAAAATTTAACTTTTCTATATATGAAACTTTCCTATATATATATATATATATATATATATATATATATATATATATATATATAAAAGTTTACGTTCATAACATTATGACTATACATTTTAAAAAGAAAAATGAAAAATGGTATCCTAAGTTTTAAAACTTGCAGCATATATGTGGGCCTATTATCTGTGCAATGGATCGCAATGTCAATCTCCCTAGGTATGAAATGAATAGAGCTATTCATCCACCGAAAAGCAACAGTTACCTATCCTGGATTTGTTCACTTGGAATATCAAAAAGTGACTCACAAACAAAAGAATATATCAACTTTAACACAAACCCTCCACATCTCTCTACCTCCTGTCACATAAACACACACATCAGAATCAATTCTCCTCACCACAAAACAATGGGGTGTGGTTGTTTCGGCACCAGTACTCCTCATTCAATGGAAACAACAAGAACCCTGAAGCAAGAACTGGTTCTCAAAATCCCAGGATGCACAGTTCATCTGATGGACCAAGGAGAAGCAGAGGAGCTTGCAAAGGGCGACTTCACAGTTTTCAGAATCCTCGACGAGAATATTTGTCTTGCCACTATAATCAAAGTCGGAGATGATAATGAAGACGGGCTTCAATGGCCATTGACGAAGGATGAGCCGGTGGTGAAGCTTGATTCTCTTCACTATCTTTTCTCTCTGCCCATCAAAGATGGTGATCCGTTGAGTTATGGAATCACTTTCCGGGATCAGTGTAATAACAGTTTGAAATCGGTAGATTCGTTTCTGAAACGAAACTGTTGCTTCTCAGCGTCTAACAGGAAGGATGTTAACAACATCGATTGGAAAGAGTATGCTCCGAGGATTGATAATTACAATAACTTCTTGGCTAAGGCAATTGCTGGAGGAACTGGTCAGATTATCAAGGGCATCTTCATATGTAGCAACGCTTACACTAATAAGGTCCAGGTCCTTTCCTTTCATTTTATTTTTATTATTTTTTTAATTAATTGTAAGTGGTCTAAAAGAGAACAGTGATGAAAATCAGATTCAAAAGGGAGGAGATATGATACTGACCGGAGGATCTGCAGAGGATAGAAAAATGAGTAGAGAAAGTCAAAGTAATGGGCCCAGAAAGAAGAGCGGAGTCAACACAAATTTAACACGGTGAGCCTCTGTCAATCATTGTGTCATTCTGTTATGTTCTGTCATTAAATTGAAATTGTGAATAGTGCAAGAAAGCTGTCGAAGATGACAGAGAAGCTAAGCAAAAAAACGCTGGATGCTGTTGGAGTAGCAACAGGTTCAATAATGAAGCCAATTATTAATTCTCAAGCAGGGAAGGCTTTTCTTTCCATGGTTCCTGGAGAAGTTTTGTTGGCTTCTCTTGATGCTCTCAGTAAGCAAAATTCATTTTGTAATATGCATATTACAAAATAAAGATTGATTAATGAATGAATTGATTAAAATACACAGATAGGATTATGGATGCTGCTGAAGTAGCTGAGAAGCAAGCGATGTCTGCAACTACTGATGCGGCCACCAGAGCGGTTTCGGAGAGGTATGGTGAAAGAGCAGGGGAGGCTACAGGAGAAGTGCTGGCGACGGCAGGGCACTGTGCGAACACTGCTTGGAATGTTTTCAAGATAAGAAAGGCATTGAATCCAGCCTCTTCTGTCAAGACTGGAGTGCTCAAAAATGCCGTTGACAGGAGATCCACTTTTAAATATTGATTTACTTTCATGTGTTATGTAACATTATGACATATATATTTGGCTTGTGTGCTTCTGTCTTTGTTGTTGTGAGGACATGTGTTTTAAGATTATCTTATGGATATTTGATTTGGACTCTCGGTGGATCCAAGTATGCCCATTTAACCAAGATAAGTGTTTTCAAAATCTTATTTGCTTTTGGAAGAAGAGTTCGATGACGTGTAAATATAAGCCCTCATGCAATCTGCTTGGAGTGGAAAATCTATTAAGTGAGGAATAGGATATGAAGCACGGACACGGAAATACGATATATTTTAACTTACGATATATTTTAATTTTTATAAGATACGGTTAAGATACGATATATACAAAAATAGATAAATATTAAATTATTAATTAAAAAAATATGAAAATTAAATATAAATTATTCAATACAAAAGAGAATACTTCATAAAAGAAGATCAAATGAAAGTTTTCAAATGCAAACGTGTAAAACAGAATAAGTAATAAAATGCAACCAATATTTTTTCATGTGCATGATCCTCAACACTTTCTGCAGTATTATCTACAACATCATTAACAAAAAGAATTTTCTCTAGTTTTAGTTCATCGAGAGAAAGTAGAGAACTCATAAACATACATGAGGAGAAGAAATGTGAGGAAGAAAAAAATGTGTTGTATGTGTAAAATCTACAGACTACGTAGATGCAATTTATTTTCAAATTTCATATTCTATCTTTTCATTTTTTATTAATAAAAAATATATTAAATAATAAAAAAATAAATAAATGATTGTAAATTAATACAAATTGATATAAATTTAAATATATATATATATATATATTTTAATTGAAGTGTGTATCTCTTAAGTGTCAATGTTGAGTGTCCATTAAATGTTAATTCAAAAATTGATAAAGGATACTCCTGAGAAGTGTCTGACACGTATTCAACCTGCGGACACGAGTGTCGTGTCTTACAAAGTGTCAGACACTGCCACGACATCCCTCGATGGAGTGTCCGTGCTTTTAGAGAATAGGGGTGTATTGGAGTCTAACTACACGCTTGGACTAGACTCAAACGCTCGCCAAGCTTTTAGCATCCAAATTCAAGTTCGAATTCGGGTTCGAAAACTTATATACGAGTTCGAACTCGACTCGAAAACTTGGCTCGAATTCAACTCGTTAAAATATATAAATAAATTATTATTTTATATAATATTTTAATATAATTTTATTATAAGAAGTTTTAGTTCTAAAATTTGAGGTTCGATTCGTTTAAGTTGAGGTTCGAATTTGATGGAAATTCACACTTATTGGTCGAATTCGAACCGTTCACGAACCTACCAGAATCATTTCCTGCCTTGATGGAAAAGATCGAGATCAATCATTCACCATATAATATAATTAATTACCAGACCAGTTGCTGCACAATCCAATATATATATAATGTCCACTTGTTTTCTATATTTTGGTTTCTTAGTTGTACCTATATTAAAACTTCTCGACCAAGAAAAAAAACTCCACTAATCTATCCATATTTGTTCGAGCCGACGGTGTTTGCGAATCTAGCTATACATTACAAAACAGTTCGTCTCTTGTCTCTTGTTTTTGTAATGAGCTGTTGTTGATTTGAAAGTTGATTGTGGTCCCGTTGTTAGGCACATAGGATATGGGGTTTAATATCAAATCAAAACAAAACATGCAGCTGTTTTTAATCAAATAAAAAGTTATGTGGACATGAATTTTATATATTTACTACATTGGTGGTGGTGGTGGTGGGTTGTGACTAGAGTGCAAAATCTGATTTAACTTTTTGCATGGTCATAATTGGAAAAGATTATGCAATATCAAGCCTCGAAAGAAGAAATGGCATGGTTTTGACTCCTTTTAGGCTTTAAGCTTTGGATTATGTGGTAGTGATCGATGACCCAATGTGGAGAGGTGATTATGGTACCCCCACTTATTAAGAGCGGTGTAGATCTAATTATGTTGTTGGAGCTTATTATTAAAATTTGAGTTAAAATTATAAATTATTTTAAATTTTTAATCACGTAACTTCATATTAAGTTTATTTGAATGTCGTAGACCGCACTATCAATTTGATAAACTGTGTTTTTGTTCGGAATTTGTCAAGTCTAATTCAAATCTAAACAAATTTCGTCTACCATCTAAATGTTAAAATTTTACGAATTTGGTTAATTTAAATTTTTTAATATATTATATATTTTGTAATTTTTTAATAATAAATATTTTAATATAATATATTGTACTAATATTTTATTTAATATATTTAAAAAAATTTAGTGCAATTTATATATCAGTTTACGATCTCCGAACTTAAAATTAATTACTAGAAACTTGACAAATTTCGAAGCAATTCTGAATTTAAATTTGTTTACTAAAATTTGGCAAATTCCAAATTGACCTCCTATTTTAATTTTTGTTAAATAAATTCATACTCAAATTCAAATTAAAAATTCTTTTTAGGTTTACTTGTAACTTTCCTTTTTCTTTTACCAACAACAATTAATTCATTTAAATAGTTTTTAATAATTGTGAGCTCATCCAAATATATTTTTATTTGACTATTTAATGCTAACATGAACAACCACAGTCCATATTATGCATGCATTTATGCTAAATTAATCAATAATGAATATCATAAAAGAATAACAAACCGTTTATAATTAATATATACAAATGAATATATATATATATATAAAATTAATGAATAACATACAGAAAATTACACAACTTTAATTAGTGCACGATAACTCCTTTGTACTTATACTTACTTTATGTACCAAGAGAAAAAATTTTAAAACAAAAAATAAAAATAAAAATGTAAGCAAAAAATACTCAACATGTAAACTTATATGGAATGCATGCAAAAATAATTTTATTAGGAAATTTCTAATTAAAATCAAATTTTCTCATCCAATTTTAATTGATTGTAAATAATTTAATCGAAGATATCTTTTAAAGAAAAATATTTTAAAATATTTACAAAATCTCGAGAATAACCATCCAAAAATTTGGATTAAATCCTGAAACGAGAATAAATTCAAAGTATTCACCAAAATCATTAAAACTGATTATTTAATAAGGTTTACACATGTTCAAAGTAATCGAGATTATAATTCATCATGTAAATTTCAAGATAGAATAAAATTTCGTGGTTGAAATTATAATGGTAAGAGACACTTCAAGAAGGATTGTCCTATACTAAAGTAATATATATATATATATATATATATATATCTTAAAACTCAAGAAAATAATAATTCTATAAATTTTTGCAGAAGATATTAGGGATACCTCAATTCTCAACGTGGACAATTTGATTGAATCTTAAATACTTAATTCAGGGATCATTCTATTATTTTTCGAAACAAAAGTTATTTAAGAACTTCACGTTTGGAAAATTCGAGAAGGTGTATCTTGCGGATAATAATTCATTGGAGATGGTCAGAAATGGGATATGTGTATCAAAGACTCTAATTGGAGGTAAATGGAGGTGAATATATTTAATTGAACTTTAGATGTTTTTATTTTGGGGATTTTTGTAATATATTGATTCAACTGCACTATTTTTCTTGTAGTCAAGTTTTTATCCCGGTGGATTTTTTTGACAAACTTTTAAACGAGATTCGTTTGAATGGGTGACAATCTAAATAGGAATCATAAATATTGAAATACAATAGATGACTTTCTATAGTGTCGTAACAAGTCTATATGGGGTGTTAGTTCATGTTATCGAGTTTGGTTGGACCAAACTCGACACAACTAAATTACTTATTCATCCAATATGACTCGACTAGTTCAATAAATAATTATAAATTTCAAACTCGGCATGAATCTTTTTATTAAACGGGCTAACTTGTTGATTTGATTTACTCATTTAAATGCATAAAAAAAAGTGGTTAGTTATGTAACTCAATTATTAGTAAATGAAAGTGGCTAGACGGTGTATCAAAGACTATTTACATTTAACACAGTAATTTAAGGACACATATAAGCATTAAGGATGAAGAATTCATGAAGGTTGAAAATGATGCTGATTAGGATATGCACATGACTTGCCAACCCCTTAATAGTCCATATTTAAATGTTTTGGACCTAGAATTTTTTAGAGACTCTCGATCATTTCAAAATGAGAGAAAGAAGAAAAACATCAAAGATTTGATTGAAAATGTTGAGGATGCTTATTTTAACTTAAAAGCTATTACTCTGAATAATGTATGGCTAACATTACAACATTGTATGTTAGACGTCATCAAAGCTAAAGGCAATAATAATAACAAAATTCCTCATGTGGGGAAGGCAAGAATGCTTAAGGAAGGTGTGGGGTCAACTAGTGTTAGTGTTTATATTGATAAGGGTTGTCTTGCATATAAACTGATGAAGCACAACGGAAATAATTCGCAGCTAAGGCGAAAGAACGTTGCAGCTAAGGCGAAAGAACGTTGCAACTAAGGCGAAAAGATAAACTAATATATTAAAACTGAATGGTATTGATCTATAGAATGAATAAAAATTGAAACTAGCAGTCTTTAAATAGGCTCAAACTAATCCTAATCCTAAATAATCTAGATAACCAAACCCACTAGAAAAAGGAATAATATCAAACTAGGAAAATCATTAGGAAACAAATAAGAAACTAATCCTAAAGCAATAAGAAAACTAGAAGGTTCTGTCCTACATCAATCCCTCCCACTTGAAATAAACTCGTTCTCGAGTTTTGTGTGCAACGAAAGTTCATCCGGCGGGAAATACTTGAAGATATCAGCCACATTAAAGATATTGGATATGGCCATGTTACTAGGAAGATCAATCTTGTAAGCATTTGCTCCAAGCTTTTACTACACGCAAAATGGACTGATCTTCTTATCTTGAAGTTTATGATATGTTTCTACGGGAAAACGATACTTTCGGAGGTGTACCATCACTAAATCACCGACATCAAAATCCTTGAAATGTCTATATTGATCAGCTGCCTTCGTGTAGCGCAAATTTGCCTCTTCAAGATTTTCTCTAACTACTTGATGAACCTTGTGGATCCGTTCAGCCAATTCTTCCTCATTAGAGTTGGTGGTCATTGATGATGGAAGGCGGATCAAATCCAATATATGCCTTGGGGTGCTCGTGTATACAATCTCGAAAGGTGTCTTCTTTGTAGAACGATTGAGCATACTATTGAAAGCAAACTCTATTTGTGGAAGGATGACATCCCATTGTCTTGGTTTGTCACAACAAATAGACTGAATCATATTACCAAGTGAACGATTGACTACTTCAGTTTGCCCATCTGTTTGGGGTGACTAGTGCTACTATACTTCAAAGATGTATAAAAAATTTTCCAGAGTGTTCTTAAAAAATTGCTAAGGAACTTGACATCTCTATCAGAAGTGATTGAGTTGAGAATTTCATGCAAGCGCACAACTTCACGGAAAAATAAGTGTGTTATATAGGATGCATCTGAGATCTTCTTGCAAGGAATGAAGTGAACCATCTTAAAGAAATGATTAACCACTACAAACACCGAATCTACACCTCTTTGAGTTCGAGGTAATATGAGGACAAAATCCATAGTCAAGTTTTGCCAAATAGTTTCAGGAACTGGCAATGGCGTGTAAAGACCAGTATTTTGAGATTGTCCCTTGGCTCGTTGGCAAACTAGACAGCTTTGAACAAGGCGCCCAACATCTCTTTTGAGTTGTGGCCAATAGAATATTTCCTCCACCAAACTAATTGTCTTGTCACGCCCAACATGTCCTCCTAAACCCCCGGCTTGCAACTCTCTAATAAGAAGTTCTCGAAGGGAAGAACGAGGATACAAAATCGTGTGCCCTTAAACAAGCAGCCTTCTTGGATTAAGAAATCTTCATTGAATTCCTTATTTGGAAAATAAACCAAAACTTACTAAAGTCTTCATCATTGGCATAAGTATATTTAAGAACATCAAATCCCACCACTTCTGTGTTAATAGTAGCCAATAGAGATGCATGACTACTCAAAGCATCTGCTACTTTATTCAATTGTCCAGACTTATGCTTGATGGAAAAGGTGAACTTTTGCATGAAAGTAATCCGACAAGCATGCATTCTATTGATTGTTTTTGGAGAGTTTATGTATTTCAACGTTTGATGATCAGTGTATAATACAAACTCATGTTGGACCAAATAATGTTTGTAATGTTGCAAAGCCTGAATAACCACATAGAACTCTAGCTCATAAGTAGTCAACTTTTGTCGAGCCTCACTAACTTTCTTGCTAAGTACTAAATCGATTTCCCTTCTTGAGATAAAATAGTTCCTATGCCTTGCACCGAGGCATCACATTCAACTTCAAAGATCTTGTCAAAGCTTGGGAGGGCTAAGACCAGAGCAGAGCATAATTTATCTTTTATCAGACGAAAGCTATCTTCTTGCCTCTTACCCCATTGAAATTGGCATTTCTTTAAGCAATCAGTTATGGGTGCCATGATGGTACTAAAACCTTTAATGAAGCATCGATAAAAGGTAGCTAGACCATGAAAACTTTGTACCTCTCAAACAGTGTGAAGGGCTGGCTGTAACGTTTAAAAATTGGGCCTAGAATTTATAAAGAATTTTTATACAGTGATTTTTGTTGAGTAAATTAAATTTAAATATTTCTTAATTTAGTTTAATTTTTTTAATTGTCTTTGTTAAAAATTGGTATTTCCGAAAATTTTCATTAGGAAATCAAAAGTATCAATTGGTCAGTAATCTTTAATTAGGGAATAATTAAACTTTTAAAAGTTAGGATTTGAATATTTGATTTTCTAAATTCCAGTATTTTTATTATTTAGCATATGTAAGGTTGAAAGTAATTTTCCTCCTAAAATGAATATTGATTTTCGATAGCTTTACAAATTCGAAACGATTTATTTAAATAACAATTTCATTTTCTTTGGGGCTACTGGACCTAGTTATAGATTATGGCCTTGAAGGAGCCCAAGCTCAATGACATAGAGCCCAAACTCATTTCCTATCCTCACTTGTTTGCACGCTCTCTTTTCCTCACCATAGACTTCCACTAAGCAAAATAAAATGTTCAAACTCTATTCTCTCTCTAGCAGTACATGCAAAAATTTGGAAACTTCATTTTCAGACTTGATTACATCTGGATTTCACTCATATATCAGATTCTTTGTTTAGTCAATGAAGTGGAGATTTCATACTCTTTAAATTCTTCATCTTTAAAAGTAGTGAGGGTTTGTGCAGATGTTCGAGCCTAATTTTAACCAATTCATTTTCGTTTTCCAGCATGCTAAGCAGTGAGGGTTTGTGCTGATGTCTGGGCCTAATTTTAACCAATTCATTTTCGTTTTCCAGCATGCTAAGCAGTGAGGGTTTGTGTTGATGTCCGGGCCTAATTTTAACCAATTCATTTTTCATTTTCCAGCATTATGTTTTTCAACATGCTTTTTCCTCACTCACATGCTTCCCGAAAAAATTTCCCGAAAGGTCATCCATTCCAAGATTGTTCTAAGCTAAGCATGCTTAACTTTGGAGTTCTCAAGTTCTGGGCTCCCGAAAAACAATGTGCACATTGATGATATGGGTAGCAATTCAATTCCTTTTAACTCTATCTCAATATGGGAACAACGTCCTCATTGTGGTTGGCGCACATCATTCACAGAATCTTTACCTCCACTAAACGGAATGCCCTGGGCTCTTCCGCCCAGAAGTGCATCTCCTGGTCACAAGGTTTCTCTGAGTCGCGGTGGTAGGGCACCACATCATTACTTGAACGGTCTTAAGGTTGACCACTAGCTCCACAGACCACCATTATGCTTTTTAGCATGTTTTGTCCTCACTCGCATGCTTTGCAGAAAAGCTTTCCGAAAGACCATCCATCCCAAGATTGTTCCAACCCAAGTACGCTTAACTTTGGAGTTCTCAAGTTCTGGGCTCCCAAAAAATAATGTGCACATTTGTGATATGGGTAGCAATTCAATTCTTTTTAACCGTGTCTCAATATGGGTTGTTACAATCCAACCCCCTTAGGACACAACGTCCTCGTTGTGGTTGGCCCACATCATTTCTGGAATTTTTATGCCAGCTAGATAAATTTCCTGGGCTCTTATGTTCACAGGCGCACTTGCGGTCGCAAGGTTGCCTTGATACCATTTATAACGTCTAACCCCGCCCCCGGATGAACCCAAGGCGCGATGGCAGGGCGCCATGTCATTCACAATAGGTGTTAAGGCTAACCACTAGCCCCACAGACCACCATTACACTTTCCAACATGCTATTTCCTCACCCGCATGCTTCCCGAGAAAATTTCCTGGAAGGTCATTCATTCCAAGATTGTTTCAAGTCAAGCATGCTTAACTTTGGAGTTCTCAAGTTCTAGGCTCCCGAAAAATAATGTGCACATTGGTGATATTGGTAAAAATTCAATTCTTTTTAACCCTGTCTCTATATGGAGTGTTACTAAAAAAGTCATCATTACTTGAGATAGAACGCGATTGTCTCAAAAGAGAAGAAAAGCCGTGATCGATGGGCGGCAAGACGGAGTGACGATCACCGTCAGAAAATAAATACACGAACCTAAAAATCATGGTTCAGGAAAGAAAAATCAAAATGAATTACCTTGAGAAGATGTTCAGAAAGCCTAGAAGAGAAAAAAATGATTGATAATGAAATATAGCAGGCATGCAACAGGGAAAGAAAATGTGAAGGGTTTCAAAATCTTCTTGAGAAGCCAACTCTTAGAAAAGTGTAAAGATTAGACAGCTAACTGAACCGTCATTATTATTGAAGCAGGAAGAAACTAAAGAGTTAGACTAAAACGACAAAAGGAAACGAATCGTTGGATCCTCACTACATAGTTAAGACTGAAAGAGCATAGGTTAGGCTAAAATAAAAATTCCTGGGTTTAGTTAGCAAAACTAATCAGACTTTGGATTAGATCAACTGAAAAGCCCCAAGGCTAGGCTAACATCAATTAAAAAGCCCCAAAGTTAGGCTAACCATTCACATTAATCTTGGTCTGCTTCAATTCATTGACCAAGATTAGGGGCTGGTGTTAATGGAAGAATTTAAGATTCTAATAATAGAGAATAGGTCTTGGGCCAGTCCATGATTGGAAAATAAGGGTTGGAATATTCAAACAATGTCCAAGACTAAGAAAAGACGTGGAAAAGGGATTTGGATTAACTAAAAGACTGGTCAAAGGTCAACCAAATAAAGATGTCAGAATAGATGGACGCGTAGGACGACCATGGCAGCGGAAAAAGAGGAACTCGAGTCAAACGCACTTTAGTATGCCATCACCATCAAGACGAATCAAGACGCAAAAGGGGAGAAACCAAACTGAAACCAGCGAAAGCAGGATAAGTATTTTAGCCGGAAAAAGAAAAAACGAGGAAGAAAACAAGTCGGTTATAAAAGAAGTAAAAAGGATGATGAATCTAGAAGAACTTAGAGAGTAAGAAAGGTAGCTAAAGGCAGACAAAGGAAACTCGGTCCTCTTTATCGAATGGGTAAAAGAGATTTACTTAGATAAAGAGAAGAACCACACATTATCGTATAAACACAGAATATCAGGAAGGGAAGGGAACTAGGCTGACTTCATCTCTTTGAGTAAAGAAAAACAGAGAAGATGAGGAAGGAATAGTCATGAACATAAAGTGTTGATGAATGTATTAGCTTCAATAATCAACTCTGGTTGATATCTTCTCGATTGAAATCCAATTCAAATCTCAATCTCATATTTCTATCAATCCAATCGATTTTATAAATCAATTTTTGTAGATCAATTTTTGGTTTAAACAAGTTTAGAGAATTTCCATAATAATAATGATAATATTATTATTTATTTTATTTTATTTTTTGTAAAAAAAAATTCATTGCTAGCTATGCTATTCACACCGCATCATAGCCATAGGCTCTTTCAAAGAACCATCGAACACTCCCATTGCAACTTGACCAATTTAGGCTTTTCATGTTATTCTCCATTAGTCTATTTCGTATAAAATATATTTCTTATACAAAATTACAACACGTTTTGGTCATTTAAATTAAGGCACAAACTGTATTTCTATACTAAAAATGCTATTCTACCTGAATCACTCAGTATATATACTTGTCCTAGAATCCATTCCATTCCATTCTTAGTGGCCTGTGTCACCAACCATTTACACTTTGTCTGATGCTTTATCGTCCCAACCCATTAATTTTAGAATAACAATATTAATTGGCGTTGCCCATCACATGCATAATTACATCTTCTAGACAATGGAATTATTATCACACTTAGGGCACAACACTATATATTTGTTCATTAATTTATGCGTAGTGCATCAGGTAGATAAAATGTGAACAAATTTTCAAATGCTTGAGGTACGGAAAATAACAATAAAGAAAGTGAATTTAATTGTTTATTAATAGGCACATAATTCACGTGTTAATTGCATGAGGTCTTCTTCTCCGGATTTTAATGAAATGCGGTGGGTCAATTTCACGATCAGATATAAGTTGAGAAGTCAATACACATGATATTATGGTCAATGAATTGAGAATTATTGTCAAGGAATCAGAGATTGTAATATGATAAACGATTGCATGGAATTACATCATGGCTGCGACTGATTACCAATTGAGATTTGAATCAAATATATATATATATATATATATATATATATATATATATATATATATATCAATATTTTCACTTGTGATTTCTGATCACCAATTCTATTACATAATAATATTATTTATAGAATCATGATATCTATTGTACAATTATTGTGATTTCTGATCACCAATTCTATTACATAATAATATTATTTATAGAATCATGATATCTATTGTACAATTATTTTTAATAAAATATTGATATATATATATATAATAAAAGTTGGGATGATTTTATTTTTAGTAATTTCAATTTTTGAATCAAGATACAAAGTTTATTCAATTTTTATTTTAGTTTATAATTTTTTATAAGTTGAAATTTTAAAATTTAATTAAATTAATCAATATATCATTTCCTATAATTTCATTGATATATGAAGGGACTTCGTGAATAATGGTGGAAACATCCTTGAAAATGTGAAAGATGCTATCTTGATGAGTATGATTTTGTTTTAATTTTTATTTTTAAATTTATAAATTTAAAGTAAAGTTTGGAGGTTTATTTGTCTAAATTAAAATTTAGATTATGCGTTTTTTTACAACTTTTTCATATTTTAATGATATTTTTTTATAAATTTAAAGTATTAAAATTAAAATAATAAAATAATTATCAATTACTAAAATAATAAAATTAAATTTTAGTTTGATTGTAAGTTTATAAATATAAATTATAAATTTATTACCTTGTACATTATTATTTTATTTTATTTTATGATTTTTAATGTTAGACTTAAAATTAAGGCAAAAAAGTCAATATTATTAAAAATTAGGGTAATTTATTTTTAACTATTTAAAATTTTAAGTTAATTTAATAAACTATTCAAAACTATGTTTCAAGTACATAAACTTTTAAAAGTGGAATTTCAAAAATTAAATCAAATTAGCCAACATATTCTCCTTTACAATTTTACGGAGTTTCTTTTTAATTTTTTTTTTAAATGTCTTTACAAATTTTTGAAAGTCTTTAAAAATATCATAAATTTTAAAAAAAAAAATCATAAAGCTATACAGTGAGAGTTATGTTGTTTATTTTAATTATTTCAAAAATTTTAATTTTTAAAAATTAAAATTAAAAGATCTGTACATATATGAGCTTTTTAAATTTTGAATTTTATTTATAGGTTAAATTTCAAATTCTTTCAAAAATAAACTTTGTAAAGTTTGTTTCAGATCTTATAGGTCGTGCTTGCAATTTTATGCTCGATTTAAATTTTTTCAAATATTATACGCTTCACAAATTCGTAATTATAAATTAATTAGTGGTTATTTTATTTATAATATGGATTCAAAAGTGACTGTACTATCTTCCGAATTTGTGAAAATATATTAAAATGGTACGGTTCAAATTTCAACTTTAAGATAAAATTTTTTAAGCGGTAGATGGATGTAAACAAACTTTTTCAAAATTTATTTTTACAAAAATTTTAAAGTGAATTTACAAATAAAATTGAAATTTTAGATGATATTGTATTATGTAATTTTTACAATTTATAATAAATTTAGTTGATTGATTAATTTAATGTACACATTATTATTTATAATTTTTTTAAAAATTCATTGAAATATCCTTATTTAACTCGGGACTCATCATGCTGTTCTTCGAAGAAACAGGAGCTTCAAAGTTGGTAAGTGGCTCCATTGTCAATCCAAAAGATTCTCCATTATTCACTTCATCATTATTATCGACGGCTATACAATTATAAATATCTTGAATTCATAAATCATTGTAATATCACCAAAATTAAGATTTGAGAGATTATGAGTAGACGCCACTAAATTGTAGCACCAGTTGTCTAATCTCATGATTAATATAATTTAAATATTAGAGGAAAAAGAGTCAAAAAAGGAAGAAATAAGAGAATATTTGAAGAAGAGTCCAACAATTCCAGCTAAGAAGATATATTATGATCTATTTCATGGACATGGAATATTTATGTTTTATGATTCTCAACCATCTTCTGTTTTATTATGTCTCCCTTCTCTATTTCTTTTAATATGTGAATTAATTCTATTTTTCAAAATGTGAATTCATTCCCTTAGCTTATAATTCATACGTAAAATTATGGAAAGAGTATTTTTCAAAAATCTAACCGTAGAAATTTATTAAAACAAAGATGTTGATTAAAATAATATTTATTTTTATTTTATTTTTATTTTTAAGTTTTAGTTTTCTTCCAATTTGTCATCTAAATTTAGAAATTTGAATTTTTACAATCACTATTACTTTTTCAACATAAATATTATTTCTTCTGTTCAGACTATACTGGCTTTGGTGGAGTACATTATTGTGTTTTTTTAAAATAATATAACTCCAAAAATCCCAAAAAAAAATGAGTTTTTTTTTTTTCATTTTACCACGTCAATTTCTTTTTTTTTTATTATTATTATTGTTAGGATAAAAATGTTAAAATTTTTAAAAGGGATTTTTGGACTTTAGTAGAGCTCCAACAGACTAGTCTAATAGTGGTGGTGTCTCGCCCATTGGGGTTAAACGAAAGAGGTTCGATGAAATTAAAAGTTATCGAGAATTGATTTTTCTATCATTTCTCCTCCTTCTAGCCACCAATTGCCGCCGGACCACCATCATTAGACTCGTCGTTTGGAGCTCCATCAAAGTTCAAAATATTTTTCTAAAACTTTCAATATTTTTCGTTCTGGCAGTAGTAAAATTAGGGGAAATAAAACTGGAATTGTAAAATGGCGGATATCTAAAACATTTATGGGGTTTTTGGGATTATCCATTTTTAAAATTAGCTTTTGATTATGCAACAAAATTTATAAGTAAACCCTTAATAAATTTTAAAATTATAAAAATACCCTTTGCTAAAAAAATTAGTTTGCTGTCCAATTTTTTAAAACTAAAAGGATATGGCCGTTGATGTCCTACGGTCACATGGTCCTCTTTCTATATAACTGCAATTTGCCACCTAGGTTTTGAAACTAAAAGCATGTTAAACTGTAGTTTTCAATTTCCAGTTATTCAATTTCATAAACACTTCCATTCACACAATTGCATAGCCGCCAATAAAGGTTTAAAATGGAAGCTACCACCAACAGTACAAGGAGAACACCAGCTCCTAAGGAAAATATCAATGAAGACCTAATCTATTTAAAAAATACTTACGATAGATCAGGTCTTGAAGCAAGAGTGAAGATTTTAAAATCTAAATCTAATCCATGGAAGTTGTACTTCCCCTGCCTAAATAAAAAATACGGTTACTTTAGTTTTTGGAAGTCAGAGTATGATGAGATCAATCCAAGAGAACTCAAGGTTTCAGCTATTGATCAAGGTGCAAGTTCTAGCAACGTAGAAGAAATAGTATATACAATAGAAAGAAAATTTCATTTATATGAATCAATAAAGCGATGGTGGAAATTTCTAATTGTTATTAATAGTACATATGTTGCAATTGCTCTAAAAATAATGTAATTCAGATATATGGTTAATGAGAAACAAAATAAAATATATTTCATAGCGTGTTATATGTAATATGTGCCTTCGTATTGCCATAATGGTTATAAAAAACAAGTATCACACCAAAAGGGAACATTATTTAACAATAGAAAGCATACCAAATTGAATATAATCCAGCTAATATCGCATAACTAAGCATTCAAAAGTGAGATAGTACTAAACACGAAATAAGAGTAAGTCAACTTGACGGAGAATATGCTTGAATGATTTAAGATCCTTGAGTCTGAGTTTATGTTGAGCTGGTTCTTATATTCTGCAAAATAAGTATGCTCTACAAATAAAATAAAAGATTTATATCATTGAAGAAATAACCTTAATCTTGAATGAAAATGTAAAAAAAGAAGAAGATATATTTATTTATACTTGTATGTATGCAAGAACAATCGGGTTACTAGTTTGCATTACTCTTAAAGTTGATATTGAAGGTATTCTGTAATATAATAAAAATATTAGAAAATAAATAGTTTGAAATGGATTTAACTAGAAGCAACGTTTACCTTTCTTTTCTTGATGTTACTTACCGCTTCTTCTTCATTAAAATGTTCATTCTTTTTCCCTGCATTATATAACAATTTTTAGTCAATTGTAAAGTGTATTCGCAATATATATTAAGTGCTCATAAGTAATGTTACCTTATGGATATTGATGAATTAGAACCTGTAGTAGTATTAAACGCTCATACTTTGGTCGTATTATCTTTGGCAGGTCTAGCAGTAGTGACTGCTTATCCATCAGCTGCTGGTATTTTCTTCTATGAAATAATAAAAATAAATAACATCCATCAATTAATAGCGATTACAGATAATAACTTTAATAGTTCATTTAACTGTACAAAAAGATAAATATAACCTTGAATTGTCTCTTCAACTGGTGGACTACTTGTTCTTTTGCCTTGCAAGTTCTCTTGTTATATCTAACTTGAAAGCATTTTGAGCATTTTAGTGTACCCTTGATGATTGTTCTCTTGGCCTTCTCCCAGGCCTCCCTAACCCTCCTTCTTTTTTGGTTTGCCAACCTTTCTCTTGACTATTGGAGGTATCACTGTGATTCAATAACAATAGAATCCCAAGTACATCAATATGGAATTAGGTACATAATTGAGTTATGAGTCTTTAGAAAAGCATAATTTCTCATACTTTCGTGGATATATTCTGATAAGTCTACTTTGATTCTATGCATAACACAAATGTGAGTGATGCATAACACGACATGCTTGTAAGAGATTTAAGAAATTTCCCACTCCTTACACTCACAGCTGAAGTTTTCGGATACATTGCGACGTTTTTTTCAGGAGTGATCACCATATAGACCCGCTTCACTACATAAGATAGTGTATAACATCTCCCTTGATCACTGTTTTGAGCTAACATCTTTTTCCCATATGGTATTAGCTCACCAACCCATTGGCTACCTTACAAGTTTCTTCTTTGAATAGGTTGCGTTATCAGGCTTCTAATGAATTCTAGAAGCTCCAAGAAAGACCTACACCTACCTCCTGCTAGCATATGATTCAAAGATTATGACATATTATTTGTGACATGATCATATTTCACCTTATGATCAACCATGTACCTACACCATATTTCAAGGTCCACTTTTGTGATCCAATGGTATGTGATACCATTAACGTTTTTTCCTAGACATTATTTGTTTATAGCCTTCTATAGTATATGCCTTCGCCACCTCCCAAAACAATTCCTTCGATAGTTGTCCAGGATAAGTTATGCTAAAATTGATAGGAAAAATTCCATTGGGAATATATGAGGTTTGGTGTATTGACACTTATATTTGAGTTTTGGTAGTTTTTGTAGATGAGTGTAGCGAGTTTTCAGAAATGTAGCAAAGAGATAAGTGCGCGTTTGGCTTTTTTTTTTTTTTTTTTTTTTTTTAATATTTTTTAAAAAAAAACTATATTTAAGAGAATTTTATTTTTGGCATTTTAGAACTTTTATTTACACTATATAGCTCAGTTGCAAAAACTTCACAAAAATAAATTTTCAACCTTTCACTTTCCAAAAATAGCCCGGGTGAAGATGGTTCTTTACGGTTGTGAAAGGGGGCTTCACAACTGTGAAGGGTTATTTTTGAAAATCAGAATTTTAATGGACTAAAAATATAAATGAATCTTTTTTGGATTAGTTTTGAATTTTTAAATTTTATTTGGGTTATTTTATGTAATTTTCCCAATTAAATTAATTTAATAAAAAAATTCAAATAAAAATATTTTCGTTTTTATTTTTTATATTCAATTTGGTAAATAATTAATTTAAATTATATTAATTCTAATAAAACTGGTTTTGTTCAATTAAATAATATACTTCAATTATATTAATTGTAATTACAAATACTTAAATAATAATAATAATAAAAAATTAATTTAAATTTCTAATCAAATAATATTTGAAATCATTTTTTAGAACTAACATAAAATTGAAGTTTATAATTTGTAAAATATACAAATAATAACAAAAATATTTTTTACTTGAATTTTATATCAAATTTAAATTAATTGAAGTATAATTTTTCAAAAAAAAAAAAACTCTTACCCAATAGGTACATTTCTAAAAACTCACTACACTCATCTATAAAAATTATTAAAACTCACACATTTGTGCCAATTTTCAAAACCTGAAATATCCTTTTTGTAATTTTTCCGAAATTGATATATATATATATATATTATAGAACCTGATTAAATTTAAAGAAAATTTAGATTTTACCATAATGAATATAAATATCGTATTTTCTATTTTAATCATTTGAATATAGTCTACACTATACTTTCCACGCCAAATTTTCACTTACAAAACCAATGAGATTTTGTATGGATTGTACTAACAACAAATTGAAGTAATTTTAAATGAAAAATACCAGCAATATTAACGTGATTTCATGATTTATAAGGAAAAAAATTTGAGAAGAATGATGGAGTTAAGACAACCAAGTATGTTATGTGATAAATGGGGAGTATTTTGAACTTTTCATTAGATAAATGTTTGTAAACCTTAAACCAAAAACGCGATTTTAAAATGATGGTAATTTGAGTTTATCCCAGCCACCGATAATCATATTTTAGGTGATTTTGAGCGATCATACACCTGCAAAACCGAGTACTGATCTGTGAACAGGGATCTAAAATGGGACCTACCACGATTATCAGACCCAAATCTGCAACTAGCCTATCCCTATCCCTATCCCTATCCCTGCTTTACTCTAAATTAAACGCGACAAAACATAAAAGTAATCCTCTGTGTGCAAAGCAATCTCACACAACCAACTAATCTAAACAAAACAAAAAGAAAAGTTGTATAATCACTAGAATAATTAGGTAGGGTAGAGGTATTGAAAGCAACATCCATAATAACATTATTCAAAGAATTGATTAATTAACAACTCCACATAAAAATCGATTAATATAATAATAAACCTCACCCATTTCTGTGTGTATATATAGAGTAAGAGAGACAGACAGGACACATCTAAGTAACATATACTCAGTGATGGGAGAGAAGATGGGTTTGATTGTAATCTTCAGGTATGCAGATTGGGTAGATGTTGTGCTGATGGTGTTGGGTAGTATAGGTGCTATCGGAGATGGAATGTCTACAAATTGTTTGCTAGTGTTCGCTAGCCGCATAATGAATAGTCTCGGATATGGTCAGAACAAGTCACAAGAAGTCAATTTCATGGAACAAGTTGAAAAGGTACCTCACCTGTTAGTTTTATAGTTCACATATTACGTTATTCTGATATGATGATTGTTATTTTCTGCAGTGCAGCTTGTATTTTGTCTACTTGGGATTAGCAGTGATGGTGGTAGCTTTTCTGGGTAAATTAATTAATTTCACACCTTTGTTTTTGATATAAGGGTCTTAATTTAAGTAATTATGCAGAAGGCTATTGTTGGAGCAAAACGAGCGACAGACAAGTGATGAAAATCCGTTACAAGTACCTGGAATCAATCCTGAGACAAGAAGTGGGCTTTTTCGACTCCGAAGAAGCGACAACATCAGAAGTAATAAACAGCATATCTAAAGACACGTGTCTAATACAAGAGCTCCTAAGCGAAAAGGTACCTATATTTCTAATGCACGGCTCAACATTCGTGTCAGGACTCGCATTCGCCACCTACTTTTCCTGGAGACTATCGCTAGCCGCGTTTCCGACCCTAATAGTCCTGATCATCCCGGGCATGATATACGGGAAGTACTTGATGCACGTGTCGAAAAAGGCGTATAAAGAGTACGGGAAAGCGGATAGAGTGGTGGGCCAGGCGTTGGGGTCGATAAAGAGCGTGTATTCGTTGACGGCGGAGAAAATTGTAATGAAAAGATACGAAGAGATTTTGGAAGGGACGACGAAGCTGGGAATAAAGCAAGGAATAGCGAAAGGGTTGGCGGTGGGAAGCAGTGGGGTTACGTTTGCGATATGGGGGTTTCTGGCTTGGTATGGGAGTCGGTTGGTGATGTATCATGGTGAGACTGGTGGTAGAATCTATGCTGCTGCCATTTCCTTCGTTCTCGCTGGCCTGTAAGTCATTCTTCTACACAACTGTGATTTCTTTTGACATAAAGTTATATTCCATGTTCATGTTAGTATTCATTTAACTAAGATATACCCTACCACTGCTCTTTCAGGGAGTAGTATTATCCTACTAACTGTAGCTATCGACCATAACTATCTGGAGTACTGATGACATTTTTTTAAATATGCTTCGAATAAAAGTATCTCTTTATTTCTTTTTTAAATTATTTTTTATTTTAAAAAAAAATTCTCATAAAAAAGTGAAAAAAATAAATTAGATCATATAAAAAAGACAAATGCACATTACCGTATATTAATTTAGATAATACTTTTCTAAATCTAATTTTAATATGTTGAGAATGATATGTTTTAGAAAATATTTTGATAATAAAAATAATTGTTAATAATTTTTTATAAATAAATTTTAGAAGATATTATAAAATAATAAAATATTATTTAAATTTTTTAATATTTATATTTTATAAAAATATAAGTCAAACCCTCTGTCATTCTCTATAACAGCAATTCACTATAACGGTTGAATTTCTTTCGGAACCGATTTTTTCAATGTTATTTTAATTCTCTATAACAAAAATTTGCTTATAACAGCAACAGCCGTAATTCGAAAAGAACACTCTATATAAAACTCATCCTCTATAATGGCCTACTCAAATGTAATACATTATTTTTCTAATAAAATTATATAAAAATTAAAAATTTAAATAACTATTATAATTAATTTCAATAAATAAAATAACTTTTTAAATATTTAATAACTAAAAATATGAAGAAAAAGATTGCATAAGAAATGATAATGAATATAATTGAATTAAAAATGCTTCATGATTATAAATAATTAATGAAAATAATTTGAAACATTAAAACTTAGATCATCCGCAAGCGCTAGTCTATGATGGAGTCTCTCATCTTACAAAATAGACTCTGCATAATCTCTCCGCATTGGATTGCCTTCAAAGGAAGCCAATTGATTATCTCTAATTGAAAGCTTGGACCACAATTTTGTTAATTCAAGCGTTATATTATAAATAAGAGATTGAAATCTTCCAAACAAGCTATCATCGTAAACTTTTATTAATATCATATTTGAATAAATTTAACTTTAAAAATGTTCTAAATTATGCATATTTAGTGCTTATTTATTTATTTATTTAAAAATACTATAAATTGATAACAACCAAGAGAGATATATGACCTTCATATGGCCGTTATATGCAAATAACAGCCATTCACTATAACAGCCAAAATATTGTCAGACAAACGGTGCCATTATAGAGGGTTTGACTGTATTAAACTTCTGAAAACGAAATTTTCTAAATATTTTTCTAATATAATTTTAAATTTAAATGACTTAATAATAAAAAATAAAAAATTTTATAGAAACATATTTGTACATGAAATTCAAATATATATATATATAGGGTTATTTCCAAAAACCACCCAACTTTTGAAACATTTTACTTCTGACACCCGATTTTGCAAACTTATATCAAACCACCCCCAAAACCACCCTAAATTAAAACCACTAGTGGTTTTGGTGAGGTGTATGTGGTTTTGGTGAGGTAAAAGTGGTTTTTGTGTTTTTAAGTGGTTTTTGTGTGGTTTTACTAATTATTTAGTTTTAATAATTTTTAAATTATTGATTTAATAATTTTAGTAAATTTTTAAATATTTTATCAAATAATTTAAATAATTTTTTTATATAGTTTTAGAAAATTTTAATTTTTAATTCATTAACTTTAGTAATTTATAGTTTTAATTTCTTACTTTTATTTTTACTAAACTGCAACTAGTATCAATAATTTGTAAAATTTTTAATTTTTTTATTTAATTAGCTGAATAATTTTAATAATTTTTATTTTCAACCTTTAATTTTTAATTCTATACATACAACCAAAAACTATCTAATTCAAATAGTTTTTAATGAAAAATTGAGTTTTATTTTTATATTTATTTTTCAAAAATAAAATAACTATTAAATATATCAATATTTTTTAATTAATTTTCAATTTTAAATATTTTTTATTTTTTGATATTTATTTTTAAGAACCTATAAAATTATAGTACAATAATAATATAAATTTTTTTAATAAATTTTCAAACATACTTATAATTAAATAATCTCTTACAGCAGGTTTTAGTAAATTAAAAAATAAAAATTTAAATAAAAAATTATTAAAGATAATTTAACCAAATATTTTTTTAAAATGATTAAATCTGCATAATAATTTTTTTAATTTAGTAAAATTTAAAAATAACAATTAAAACTAATATTATTAAAAAAAACAAAACATTAAACAAATATTTAAAAAGTATTAAACTATATAATAATTTATTTTAGTTTAGTAAAAATTTTTAAAAAATAAATAAAATATATTTAAATTATTTAATAAAATATTTAAATTTTAGTTAAATTATCAAACAAAAATTTAATAATTATTAAAATTAAATAATTAGCAAAACCACTTAAAAATACAAAAACCACTCAATCACACAAAACCACTCACACCTCACCAAAACCACTAGTGGTTTTAATTTTGGGTGGTTTTGGGGGTGGTTTGGTATAAGTTTGCAAAATCAGGTGTCAGAAGTAAAATGTTTGAAAAATTGGGTGGTTTTTAGAAATAATCCTATATATATATATATATAATTTACGTAAAACTTTAACAAAATCAAACTAGTATCGGAACAAAATTGATATTTTTCACCTCCAATAAAAATGGGAAATAATAAAATATAAAATAAATAAAATAAAAAGTAAATAAAAAAATAAACATAAATTAATATAAAATTTTAAATTTAAATTATATAAATAATAATTTTGACTTAAAAATATAATATTAAGAAATTATTATATGGAAAATAATTACGTTTTATCAAAATTACCTACATAATTTTAATATAATCTAAACTCTAAATTTATGTTTTGTTTTAGTTATTTATTTATTTTTTTCTCTCATATGTAAATTGGATAATCTATATAGATGGAGTCCAAGAGAATACACAAATTTTGCAACAATTGTTTTACTGTATTAAAATTTTATTATTAAGTCCAAAATTTCAGTTGGATTTCATTTTAATAAGTTAAAACAAAAAGTATTTATTTTCTGAAATTATAAAAAAAAAATTGAAATTATCAAAATATTTTACTTTTATATATATATTGTAAAATAAAATAGAATGGGGTAGAAGAAAATAGTTCAATATTTACCGGAAATAAACTCAGATCAGAGATTACCTGGTAATGTAATCTTGAATTGGATCTTGAAATATAACAGAATAGAATAATATTGATATTGTCAGAAAGAAGAATACAGAACAAGTAATGAAACAAAGTTATGATAATAATAAAGTCTCAGTCTTCTTCTTATCTTTTTATTGATGCCAACACATGTATATATATATACAAAGCAAAGGAGGCATGTGTCAAATATTTAGCAAACAAGTACATGCAGTGAAACACGTAAGTGTGGTGGAATCCATCTTGCACTTAGCTGTATCACAACACTCCCCCTTGGATTCCATCTATGAACTGCCTCGTTAAAACCTTGCCAGAAAAACCCAGTGGGATAAAAACTGGACGAAGGAAAAAGAGTACAGTTGTGGAATCCAATTACAAAAAACTCCCCCTGTTAATTACACCCATAATCTAATCTACTAATCTGGAGAGCTTTCGCATTCCGATCTCGTAAACGAGCTTTTCGAATGTTGATGTTGGTAACGATTTCGTTAGTAGATCGGCGAGATTATGGCTGGATCTGATTTGCTTCACATCTATTTGACCCGTATTCTGAAGCTCGTGGGTGTAGAAGAATTTTGGGGAAATGTGCTTGGTTCGATCTCCTTTGATGTAACCTCCCCGAACTTGGGCGATGCATGCAGCATTGTCTTCAAAAATTACAGTTGGCCCATTCGTAGTTTCGGAGATACCACATGAATTCTGGATATGTTGGATCATTGATCTCAACCAAATACACTCTCGACTGGTTTCGTGTAATGCCAAAATTTCAGCATGATTCGAGGACGTGGCTACTAAAGTTTGTTTTGTAGATCTCCAGGAGATCGCAGTACCATTATACGTAAAAATATAGCCAGTTTGAGAACGTCCTTTATGCGGATCCGAAAGGTATCCAGCATCGGCATAACCAGTCAAACCCAGAAATTTATCAGAATTCGTATAAATAATCCCAAATCTTTCGTACCCTTCAGGTAACGCAAAATATGTTTGATTCCATTCCAATGACGACGAGTTGGTGCAGAACTATATCTCGCTAATAAATTTACAGCAAACGAGATATCTGGTCTCGTACATTGAGCCAAATATAACAACGCACCAATCGCACTCAGATATGGTACTTCAGGACCAAGTAATTGTTCGTCATCATCCTTCGGTCGGAATGGATCCTTTTTGGGATCAAGTGTTCTTACAACCATGGGTGTACTCAATGGATGGGCATTATCCATATTGAATCTTTTCAGAAGTTTTTCAATGTATGCTGATTGATAAACCAATATCCCATTTGGTTTATGTTCAATTTCCAGACCAAGACAATATTTCGTTTTTCCCAAATCTTTCATTTCAAACTCCTTTTTAAGATATTCAGCAGTTTGTTGGATCTCTTCTGGAGTCCCAATGATATTCATATCATCCACATAAACTGCTATAATTGCAAAACCAGACCCTGATCTCTTAATGAAGATACACGGACATATTGTATTATTCTGGTATCCTTCCTTAACCAAATACTCCCTCAGGCGGTTATACCACATTCTCCCAGATTGTTTCAATCCGTACAGGGATTTTTGTAACTTTATAGAATACAAGTTTCGAGATTTTGATCGATGAGATTCAGGTAATTTCAGTCCTTCTGGGAGCTTCATGTAAATATCAGAATCAAGTGATCCATATAGATACGCAGTAACTACATCCATTAAATACATTTCTAGTTTTTCAGCAACTGTAAGACTTAACAGAAATCGAAATGTAATTGTATCCATGACTGGGGAATACGTTTCATCGTAATCAATTCCAGGTCTTTGTGAAATCCTTGTGCAACCAAACGTGCTTTGTATCTCACAATTTCATTTCTTTCATTTCGTTTCCGAACGAATACCCATTTGTAACCAACTGGTTGAACATCTTCAGGTGTTTGAACTATGGGTCCAAAAACTTTCCGTTTATTCAACGAATTTAATTCTGCCTGGATTGCTTCTTCCCATTTTTTCCAGTCATGCCTATTTTTACATTCTTGGATATCATGTGGCTCATAATCATCATATGAAATACTAACTGCCACTGAATATGAACAAATCATCAACAATTGTTTCATTTCGATTCCAAGTCTCTTGGATGAAGTCTATGGAAATTTCTTCATTTTTTGATTCTGGTATTTCCGTATTATTTTCTCCTTCTGGGAGGCTATTTTCAGGAATCTCATCAACTTTTGGAATTTCATCAGATGTGGTTTTAGGATCCAGATCATTTTTATTTCTTTTCCTTGGAACTGTATCTTTTGAACCAAGGGGTCTACCACGCTTCTGGCGAGGGATAGGAGTTTCATTTGCTATTGTCTTTTGAGATTGTCCTTCTGGGACAATTACCCTTGCTGGTACATTAGCAGCTTCAATATAAGACTTGGTTATTTTCGAAGTATCATTGAATGCATCAGGCATTCGATTAGCTATCATTTGTAAATGTAGGATCCTTTGAACTTCGAGTTCACATTGCGGGGTACGCGGATCCATATGCGCCAAAGTTGGAACCTTCCAGGTTAATTCAGATTTCTCTTCTGGAGGATTATTTCCTTTTCCAAGCAATGGAAAATTACTTTCATCAAAATGACAGTCAGCGAATCTAGCTGTAAATAAATCTCCTGTCATTGGTTCCAAATATCTGATAATTGATGGGGAATCAAAACCCACATATATTCCTAAACGTCTTTGGGGCTCCATTTTCGTTCTTTTAGTTGGGGTAATGGGTACATATACAGCACACCCAAATGTTCTCAAATGTGAGATGTTAGGAGGATTCCCAGATACCAATTGTAATGGGGAATATTGGTTATAAGCAGTTGGACGGATACGAATCAAAACTGCAGCATGCAATATAGCATGTCCCCAAACAGTTACTGGTAATTTCGAGCGCATTAACAATGTTCGCGCAATTAATTGAAGGCGCTTAATTAATGATTCAGCTAATCCATTTTGGGTATGAACATGCGGAACTGGATGTTCAATATCAATCCCAGATACTTGACAATATTCATCAAATGCTTTCGACGTAAATTCCCCAGCATTATCAAGTCTTATACTCTTAATAGGGTAATCTGGAAAATGAGCTCGTAATCGAGTAATCTGTGCTAGCAACTTTGCAAAAGCAACATTACGAGTGGATAACAAGCATACATGGGACCATCTTGCAGATGCGTCTATCAATACCATAAAGTAGCGAAAGGGTCCACTAGGTGGATGAATGGGTCCACATATATCTCCTTGGATTCTCTGTAAAAATGATAGAGATTCAAAACCTACTTTCGTAAACGATGGTTTCGTTATCAATTTTCCTTGGGAACATGGGATACACAGGTCCCTATCATTTAGTAGGATTTTATGATTTCTTAGTGGATGCCCTTCTGAATTCGCTATTATTCTTCGCATCATTGTGGATCCCGGATGCCCAAATCTATCATGCCAAAGCTGGAATATTCTGGGATCAGAGAACTTCTGGTTCTCAAAAACATGTGTTTCAACATGCCTGATGGTTGTATAATATAATCCAGATGATGAAATGGGTAATTTTTCAACTACAAGCTTCTGGCCTGATTTGTTCGAAATAAGACACAAATATTCAACACCCTTTTCAACTGTTTCGATATGATATCCATTCATTCTTATATCTTTGAAACTGAGCAATTTCTTCTGGATTTGTGAGAGTATAACGCATTTTTGATTTCCAATTCAGTGCTATTTGGTAATACAATTGAAGCTCTTCCGGAGCCTTCGATCAGATCTACTGGACCTGATATGGTATTCACTTTAACTTGAATTGGAATCAATTCCAGAAAATATTTTGTATCTCTCAAAATCGTATGGGTTGTAGCGCTATCGGCTAAACATATATCTCCAGGTATAACTAAATCTTGATTCGAACCCATAACCTTTAATAAAATGAAACATAACATTAATTGAATGGAAATGTAATATTCATAACTATTTACAAATATTTACAATCAAAAACTAAAATTACATTCCATTCTATTTACATTTCAAAAATAAGGAAATACATTCACTTGTAATTAACAGTTCCATCACCAATCAGGTGATCTATCTTCCCATCAGGATCTTCAAAGAATCAGCGGTTTCCAGATTTGATATGTCAACAGGACCAGTATCACCATCGCCAAAAACATCAGCCATATTTGTTTCGTTATTCCTTTCTTTTTCTTGTTCACGCCTCAACTTCTGATAAGCTTCAACTACATGTTTGGGAGCGCGACAAGTTCTTGAATAACAAGTGGGGGAACCACATCTATAACATGGACCACGATTAAACTTCGGTGGTTCCATAACTTCTTTTCCTTTGCTGGAACTAGCATTATTATTTCCACTTCTGGGGAGCATTTGGATTATGATATGGATATCCATAATCCCTATTACGACCACGTCCCTGACCATTTCCAGAACTTCGACCACCTCGGCTATTACCACGTCCATTTCCAAAATCATTTCAACGTTCAGAATTACGGCCACGACCACGGCCACGACCACGACCACGGTAACCACGACCACGACCACGGCCTGGATTTTCATTATAATGTGCATTCACTTCTGGGAATGCTTGGGTGCCAACAGGGCGCCTTTCACTGTTTTTCAACAACAACTGGTTGTATTTTTCAGCAATATCTAAATGTCTAATCAAATCATCATATTTTTGGAATTTCATTTCCCGATATACTGCTGTTGTAAAATTGTTTGGGAAGGATGGAATGTGGTAAATGTCTTATTTTAACATTTCATGGTCAGATTTTGTTTCCCCACATATTTTCAGCTTATTCACAATCAAATACATGGCTGAGTTGTATTCGCTCACGCTTTTAAAATCTTGGAACCTTAAATTGGCCCACTCATCACGTGCTTCAGGCAACATGATTTCATTTTGGCGATTGTATCTAGAAATCAATGCTTGCCACAGATCTGCAGGATCAGTGACAGTCATATACTGATTTTGTAAATCATCATTCAGATGGGTTCGGATTACAATCAAAGCTTTATTCTTTTGCTGCTCGGTTGTTTCATTATTTTTATCCAGAGTCCCGTACAGGTTTTTGGATTTCAACCTTATCCCACAATCACTCAACCATCTCATATAATTTGCTCCAGAAACCAACAATGGCTCGAATTTGTATTGGTTCATTTTCTGCAAAACAAGAACACTTTCTTTAAATTTCCAGATATCCAGAATTCAATTTCCAAAAATTCAATTATTCAGCTCGGGTGAATAATATTATCATTTCAAACTTTCCAGATCCACCATTTATTCAACTCAGGTGAATAATGGTATTTTTTCAAAAATTTCCAAAATTTCCCAGAACACGTAGAAGAAAGAAAACATCATCACCAGACACTTTCTGATCTGGAAGATCCGGCAAAGCGGCAACCAGAGAGCATACTCGTGCTGATAACGTGTTGTAAAATAAAATAGAATGGGGTAGAAGAAAACAGTTCAATATTTACCGGAAATAAACTCAGATCAGAAAATACCTGGTAATGTAATCTTGAATTGAATCTTGAAATATAACAGAATAGAATAATATTGATATTGTCAGAAAGAAGAATACAGAACAAGTAATGAAACAAAGCTATGATAATAATAAAGTTTCAGTCTTCTTCTTATCTTTTTATTGATGCCAACACATGTATATATATATACAAAGCAAAGGAGGCATGTGTCAAATATTTAGCAAACAAATACATGCAGTGAAACACGTAAGTGTGGTGGAATCCATCTTGCACTTAGCTGTATCACAACAATATATATATTTTAAATTTAATATTTTATTAATGTGTTTTTACGAATTTGCTTCCACCTAATTTCAGAAATTATTGTGACAAAAAATAGCAAATATATAATACTTGACTAACCATCTAGTAAGAATTGCATTTTTTTTTTTTTTACCATGTTATACAATTTGTTGCATTCTTTTTTATAAAAAGGGTTACTAATTTATAATTAGTAGGTTTTTGTATGGATGGAGCAAGATTTTATTTCATGTCTACACTTATATGATTTCACTAATTCCTCATATGGAATGCAGTTCCCTTGGAACAGCAATTCCAGAGGTGAAGTACTTCACAGAAGCTTCAGTAGCTGCAAGGCGAATATTCGAGAGAATGGATAGAGTTGCAGAAATCGATGGTGAAGACACAAAAGGACTGGTATTAGACAAAATCCAAGGCCGAATTGAATTCCATCACGTTTCCTTCACTTACCCTTGTCGTCCTGATTCCATCATTCTTAAAGATTTCAATCTAAATGTTGAACCTGGAAGAACAGTAGCCCTTGTTGGTGCAAGTGGAAGTGGTAAATCTACTGCTATTGCTTTACTACAACGTTTCTATGATGTTGATCTTGGCGCTGTCAAGATTGATGGTGTTGATATCAGAACATTACAATTGAAATGGATGAGATCAAAAATGGGTCTAGTCAGTCAAGAGCACGCTTTATTTGGAACATCAATTAAGGATAATATAATATTTGGTAAATTAGATGCCACCATGGATGAAGTTATTGCCGTTTCAATAGCTGCAAATGCTCATCAATTCATTACTCACCTTCCTCAAGCCTATGAAACCAAGGTACAAACATTTTTGAGTTGTTTTTATATGATTTGGGTTTTTGAATATTATAGAGATTTTATTGAAATCAAGTATAGGTGGGTGAGCGTGGAGCACTTCTATCAGGTGGACAAAAGCAGCGGATCGCCATTGCAAGAGCCCTTATTAGGAACCCTGCAATCCTCCTTCTTGATGAAGCAACAAGTGCTCTTGATTCTGAATCTGAAACATTGGTTCAAAATGCACTTGATCAGGCTTCAATGGGAAGAACTACTTTGGTAATAAGAGATAACCTATGCTTAACTTTTATCTAAAACATAACTTGATATTGTCTTGTTAATGACATTGATTTGAAATATTTCAGGTTGTAGCACATAAGTTGTCTACGGTCCGAAATGCAGATGTTATAGCAGTGGTTAGCAATGGCTACATTGTGGAATTAGGCTCACATTCTGATCTCATCAATAAAATGAATGGTCATTATGCCAACATGGCTAGACTTCAAAGACAAGTTAGTCACAGTAGTAATCAAGAACTCAACCTTGAATCTGAACAAGTTTCATCTGTCACAGTAAGCAGCGCAGGCCGTCTTAGTACTGCAAAATCTAGCCCTATTGTGTACCCTTCACCGTTGAACACCATCAATATAGAACAAGAACCTATAACTTATCTCCCACCTTCCTTCACACGTCTTCTTCGTTTAAATGCACCTGAATGGAAGCAGGGTCTAATGGGAAGCTTCTCAGCTATTGCTTTTGGTTCCATTCAACCCATATATGCCTTGACAATCGGTGGCATGATTTCAGCCTTCTTTGCCCCAGCCCATCACGAAATGCAAGCTCGTATCCGTACATATTCATTTATTTTCACTGCACTTTCCATGTTTTCTCTTACGTTGAATCTTCTTCAGCATTACAATTTTGCTTATATGGGAGAGCGACTTACTAAGAGAATCAGAATTAAAATGTTGGACAAGATACTGACATTTGAAACAGCTTGGTTTGATGAAGAAGAAAACTCAAGTGGAGCTTTATGTTCAAGATTGAGCAATGAAGCTTCAATGGTTAAATCCCTCGTTGCCGATAGACTCTCTTTGTTAGTTCAAACTACTTCTGCTGTCACTATAGCGATGATAATGGGTCTAGTTATAGCTTGGAAACTTGCAGTAGTCATGATTGCAATCCAACCACTCACAATTCTTTGTTTCTACATAAGAAAAGTATTGCTCTCAAGCATCACAACCAAATTTGTTAAGGCGCAGAATCAAAGTAGCCAAATTGCCGCAGAAGCAGTGATTAATCATCGAATTGTGACATCATTTGGTAGTGTAAGAAAGGTACTTCAACTTTTTGATGAAGCTTTAGAGGAACCTAGAAAGCAAGCTAGGAGAAAATCATGGTTAGCTGGAATTGGTATGGGGTCTCCTTTGTGCCTAACTTTCTTTTCATGGGCTCTAGATTTTTGGTATGGTGGTACATTGGTCCAAAAGGGGGAGATATCAGCTGGGGATGTATTCAAGACATTCTTCATATTGGTAAGTACAGGCAAAGTTATTGCAGAAGCTGGTAGCATGACTACTGATCTAGCTAAAGGTTCAACTGCAGTTGCATCTGTGTTCAAGATTCTAGATCGAAAATCTTTAATCCCAGCTTCAGAGAATGGTAACAACGGAAGCAAGTTAGATAAGTTGATTGGAAAAATAGAGATGAAAAAGATTGATTTTGCATACCCAAGTAGGCCAGAGAGCCTAGTGTTGCGCCAGTTTAGCTTGGAAGTGAAACTAGGAACAAGTGTTGGACTTGTTGGAAAAAGTGGATGTGGAAAATCAACTGTGATTGGATTGATTCAGAGGTTTTATGATGCTGAAAAAGGATCAATCAAAGTTGATGGGGTTGACATAAGGGAGCTAGATGTGCAATGGTACAGAAGGCACCTGGCGCTTGTGAGTCAAGAACCTGTTATATATTCAGGCACCATTCATGACAACATTGTGTTAGGGAAGCCCGACTCTTCGGAAAATGAGGTTGTGGAGGCTGCTAGAGCTGCCAATGCTCATGAATTCATCTCGTAAGTAATCAACAATATTCATAAAATAATATTTTATGCTATGATTGTTTGTTAAATATTATGCTTTGTGATAGGTCACTGAAAGATGGATATAAAACAGAGTGTGGTGAAAGAGGAGTACAATTGTCTGGAGGACAAAAACAAAGAATCGCAATCGCCAGAGCTATAATCCGAAATCCAAATATACTTCTTCTAGATGAGGCTACCAGTGCTCTTGATGTTCAGTCAGAACAAGTAGTGCAAGAAGCACTAGAAAGAATTATGGTTGGACGGACCACAATCGTAGTAGCACACCGCCTTAACACCATAAAGAAGGTTGATTCAATTGCATTAGTTGCAGATGGTAAGGTTGTGGAGCATGGAACATATTTCCAACTTACACAATTACGCGGCGCCTTCTTCAACCTTGCCAATCTCCAAACATAAGTAATCTGTACATAATATATGACAGTGGAGTCCTATTTCTTGTTAGGTCAGAATCTTTTAGATAAGTTTATAATTGACATTAAGTATATCATATTTTTTAGTCACAAACAACATTATATTCTAATAACATAATGAATAATATATTGTAAACGAGAAAAATCGCAATAAAGAAATAAAAAATAATAAACAAAAGAGAAAAAATAAAAGGTGAAATCAATTATTTGAGTTATTTGTTTTAGATAGCAAATGACCGGAGTCTGTCACGACCAACTTGTTTCAGTAACTGGAAAATTGAGTAATAACTTCATTTTTCGAGAGAAATAAAGAAAAGATGAAAAGTTTATAAAAACATGAAAATATACGTCAATGTTACCTCTAAGAGTTCTAAACTCTTGTTTTAACTGCTCAACTGATGCTCTAACTCTATTTACTGTCAGTAAGATACTCATTAATATTTAATTAATTCTTTTGTTAAAGTGTATGCCAATAATAATAATACAACACATTGATTAAATCAAGACAACCTAGATCATTGATATGAATATTACCCTTCAACGTTTCTCCCCTCCTGATTTTATTGGCACCAATAGAATATAAATAGATTATAAATTGGAATATATATATATATATATATATATATAAAATGAAAGGAAGCAGTGCCAAGTATATAATATATCTTAATAATGATTATCATTTTATTTGTAAATGTAGATTAAATTATATTTATTAAAGTAACTCACACTTGCCTCAATAGTGGTCATTGGATTGAATGAATCTCTGAAGTACAATCCCATCACATCTACAACCAAACTAGGATGACTGCTGTTTATAAATTACAAGTGACTCAAGTTAAATATAATTCTGATCCAACAGTTCTTCCAATAACAACATATATGTATAATTTAGTGACACGACATTATTAATTCAATAATGGAGCTAGTCTAGAAGATGTAGGCTAATTAAAAGAAAAGAGAGTACTGATCAAACAGGAATTCTCTCATTGCAGCCACCCGTTGCTTCAAACCTTTTATTAATTCTCGATTACTTTAAAGTCAAAAAACAAATTCAGACACTATTATAAAAACAAGTATGTGAAAAGGTGGCAGTTTTAACACTATAAGAATATCTACAATCAATTTCATAGGTCCTCACCAGCCATCATACTCGTGGGAGCCCACAAGAGCATCTCCAATGGTTTAGTGAATTAAAATAAATGTGGCATGGTAAATAAAGGGTATGAATAATGATGTGTCAAAAATAATATTTTTAAAAAAAAAAAATTAAAAATCGTCTACAATGGTTATTGTTTATTCGGATTTTCTTAATTTATAACCCATTAGAATTAAGTTTCTATTTCCTTTTTAATTTATAATTTAAATAGAAATATGGTAATTATAATTTTAAATTATTAAAATTGATGATTGACACCGTCAACTAGGACGTGAAAAATAAAAGCTCTACTCCACACCCTCTATTATTTTTTCTGCCACATCACTTGCACATTGTAAATTCACATTGCCATTGGAGTGAATTTTTTAAATAAAAAATCCAGAATGTCCACGTGGATGTGCAAACTAATAAATTCACAACAACCTTTTTGGACAAAAGCATTAGGGAAACATGCTGAGTACCAAGTGAACCATTGACTCGATTAGTATGATAATGGATTTTTAATTTATCAATAGTTAAAAATAATTATTTAATAAAAATAAATAATAAATATAAAAGTGAATAGATTTTGATATATAAAATATTTTTTTTAAAAAAAATGAAAAGTAGATTAGTATGACAAATATGAGTATAAAGTAGAAAAAAGTACGTTAAATATTATGAATATTGAAAAAAAAATTCGTTACAACAAGTACAAATTATATATATAATAACTAAATTAAAAAAAATACTAAATTCCTTTTATTTTATAAATTTTGTAGCAAAGCATCCATAGTAAAAAACTTCATAACTTGCCTAATTGAAGTAATTGCTACAACATTGCCACAGAATATCCATAGTTAGCGTTGCTATAACATTGCTACGTAGTATCCGTAAGTACATTTTGTTCCATTGTAACACCAAAATAATATTGTTACAGATTGTATCTGTAGCTATCATCGCTACAACATTGCTACGGATTTTGTGTAACTACTTTTCTCTCCACGTGGCGCCAAAATAATTGTTACATATTAAATTTCGTAGCTAGATTTGCTGCAATTTGCTACGGAATATTATTAGCTATATTTTCCTCCATTGTGGTGCCAAAAAAAACAACAACTACGTATTACATTCTGTAACTAGCGTTGTTACAACATTGCTACGGAATATTCGTAACCACATTTTCTGCCATTGCGGCGACAAAAAAATTACTATGTATCAATATTTCGTAGCTAGTGTTGCTACAACATTGCTGCATTAACATTTTAATTAGAATTGAAACAAATTTCGTAGCTAATTCGTAGCAATACCATCACTACATTGCTATGAAAATAATCTGTAACTATATTCTATAGCTATTTTAATATTTTCTTGCGGTGTAAATTATAATTTGACTTTTAGAATTTTGTGAGATTGTATTTATTATCTAAACAGATGATTTTATTATTATTATTATTATTTAAAATTAATTTTCCCCTTTGATTACCTAGTATAATGTGCAATATTATTTTTAATATGAATGTTAAATCCAAATCCTACCACAAAATTAGAATTGGTAATATGTTTCAAAATTATTCTTAATATATTAAATTAATTATGAGATTTAATTTATTTTATTAAATTTTAATAATTAAATTGTAAATTATTTGAACTACTATTTATATTATTAATTTACCTTCCACAAAATTATTAGCTCGTGCTAACTCAATCCATAAAAGCTAAAAAAAAAAAAAGTATATGATATTAAAATAAGTGACAATAACGAAATGAGTTTGTATAAGTAGACTGATTTTCATACTCTATTCATATATTTTAAAATCCTAACAATTATGGAAAGAGTAATTTTCCGTAAGTATACATATACCACCATTATATATAATTTATTTTCAATATTTTCATATCAAATTATATAGAAATAAAGTACCATGATTGAACCAAACTAAATAATATATATATATATATATATATATACATTACATTTTAGATTATTATAATTTGCATTCATTTATTCTATTCAATTAATTTTAGTAGTTTGTTAGGATTTTTTAATGAAAAAAGTTGATTAAAAGCTATAGATAGAATCAATTATTATTAAAAAAGGTTAATCCCGAAAGAACACGACAAGTTTGTCAAATTCTCAAAAAGAAAACCACACCTATTTTATTTTTTCTCCTTTTCTGTTAAATGATGGTAGGGTTGATGTCACCCAATAACGGATGAATAGTAACCGGTGGTGTTTTGATAATTTTATAATTTTAAAAAATAAATTATTTTAAAATAAATATAAATTAAAAAAAAATCTCATATTTTCTTTTGTTTTTTTCTCAATTTTCTTCTTATTTCTTTATTCTCTTCTTTTCCTTCTTACTCTTCTTCCTCTCTCTCCTATTCTCCATCCTCCAGTAACGGAGTTTTTTTTTTTCATTTCTAATTGCAATCGTTCACTGAAATTTCCAATGTCGACCACCTAGAGCAGCACCGCCATACATGGTTAATCAAATTTCATTCATCTTCATTATCCATCTACAGGTGAAATGAAAAGAGAGTAAGAGGAGGAGAGAGAATGAGAAGGAGAGAAAGGAGAAGAGAAGTGAAGTGAAGGGAATAAGAGAAAAAGAAAAAACATTAAAGAAAAAGAGAACCGAGGAAGGGAGGAGAAGAAATCAAATATGAGAATTTTTTAATTATAATTATTTTATTTGTAAAAAATAAAAATATCGAAATGCCATTGGTTATTGTTTATATGCTAGCGCGTGAACAACCCTAACGTCAGTTAATAGAAAAGTGATAAAATTAGGAAAAATAAAACTAGTGTGGTTTTTTTGGGAAATTTGGCAAACTTGCGGTGATTTTTTTTTTTGGATTAACCCTATAAAAAAAAATATGATGTTAAAGTAATGTAATATATTCATACAAATAATTATTTCTATAATATTACATATAATATAGAATGTGTTTGCCAATTAACATTGTGCCCAATTCCCTATGAGAGGCAAAATGTGCTAAATGAAAATATATGAAAGAAAGAAAATTTTGTTTTTATTATGAACTAAATTGTGGTAAATGAAATCTCAACATATGTTTCATATGTAAATTATGGCTAAGAGGTCAAACTCAGAGAACTGAACGACAACTCCTATTGGGTGTAACGACACCCCTGCCTTCGGGCCTAAAGTTAAAGAAATCCAAAATATGGTAATCCGATAAAATATATATACAATCGGTTCCACAGATTTGATCATTGGACCGTATCGTCAGCTTATATCCTAATATGGCTTCGACCCTATTATTTTGTTTTCACTATAGGAGTTAGAATTAATGGTGATTACTTAAAGTAGACATGTTGTATTCATTGATATTGATTTTGATTTGTATTGTGTTTGAATATGAATAAATGACAAGATATCTTAAGTATTTTCATTATATTATATATGAATGGATGTTGTTTAATCAAATCAAACTTAGTAAAAGATGGTTCTAGTGCTCTGATAAGGCTGCAACTTAGCATACTTTCTTCCCTTAAAACTTAAACTTTTGCAATGAATTCGAGAGCATTTCTGGTGAAACTAATGTTGTTACAAGTGATTTCAGGTTCTAATCCCGACAAGCACTTTGGAGTGTATGGAAATAGAAAAGGAGATGGTGGATGCCAATAGAGTATCAGAGACGAAACTGGAGTGAAGACTATGCGGGAGAAGTTGAATTACAAGTTTATGAATAACAAATAGAAGTGGCAATCCAGGGCCATGTCCGCTGCCAGTCTCCGCTGCCAGCCAACAGAAGGAATGTGACAGCGAAAGGAAGCGGCGCTTCCTGCAGAGGTCCGCTGCCAGCGGACAGAAGGAACGTGACAGCCAAAGGAAGTGGCGCTTCCTGCAGAGGCTCGCCACCAGCACCCGCTGCCAGCGAGCAAGGACCATGGTGACGGCGGATGAAACCGGCATTTCCTGCAGCCATCCGCCGCCACAGTCCGCTGAACTAAACATGCCGGCTGTCGACACTGACGTGAATTAGCTAACATCAAATCTAATTCATATGGGAGTATCTAACTCAATAAGGAAATAAAATCTAAACTAAACTAGAAATCAAGCCAAAACAAGAAAACTAAATCCTTCTCAAATAAGAAATAAACCATTAGGAAAAAGACCCAAAACTCAATATAGGAAGTCTTTCCTAAAAAGAAATCATCGTGATTCAAGGCAATCCTAACAAATCTCCACCCTGACTTGAATCACCCAAACTTTCTAAATCTTATTCCTTCAATCATACTAACCATGACTTATTCAAGTTCCAAACATATAAGAGAGTCGCGTCCACCAATTATGCCTTCTAAGCACTCTTCATTCTGTCTTCCAATTCTTGTATAGACATCTTCCCAAGTTTCATATTCAAGAATTTCAAACATTCAACCAAACTTTCTTTTTTATTCGATACTAACATCCTTCCAACAATAGTGTGTCCATTAAGGAAATACAAATTTCCTTTCCTTATACCTTTTGCGGCTTAGACACCTCTCCCTACAATCTTCATCGCTCAACCTCCAGTGATAATATTGTAGCCACTAGAATCTAAGACTCCAAGTGAGATAAGACTTTACTTCAGCTCTGGAACATACCTCACTTTCAACATTGATTTGATTGTACCATAAAAAATTCTTAGCCTTACCGTTCCCATTCCCTTAATCTGACAAGTGCTGCCGTTTGCCAGACGAACAACATCTCCATCAAATTCTTTCAACTTTGAGAACCATTCTCTATTCGGACACGTATGATACGGACAATCATAATCTAGAATCCATCTTCCAGACGATTCATTCATAGAGGTCGTGGAGAAAACATCCGTCTCAAATTCACATTCTGACTCCACCTTCGGCTCCACCTTTTCTATTACACTCGTATTCGAGCTTTCAAGTTTAGGACATTTATGCGTCCAATGCCCTTTCTCTTTACACCATGCACATTGATTATCCATTTTATATCGACCTTTATAGTTTCAAGACTTCTCAGCATTGTTGTATGTTTTTCTCTTTTCTTTCCTTACCACTAGCGCTTTCAAAACATGTTTGTGATCAGACGGGTCCTTCTTTCGGTATTCATAATTAACTAAAGCATTAGGCACGTCACTAAACTTAATCTCACTTTTGCATACAATAAAGTGGTGGCCAAATGATCATACATATCAGGCAGAGAGTTAAGCAACAACAATAAGTTATCTTCCTCAGAAATTTCAACGTCTAAATTCAAAAGATCAGCCAACATTTTGTTGAAAATTTCTACATGTTTGATCATAGACATACCAAAAACATAGTGAAAGCGGAAGAGTTTCTTCTTTAGGTAGAGTCGGTTTTCGATACTCTTTTCATATACTTATCCTCTAACTTCTTCCAAAGAGTTGCTGCCACACTTTCATTCATAACAGAATACTTTTGATATTTTCCTAAACATAATCGAATTATACTGCAAGCTTGTCGATTTAAGAAATCTCAATCCTCTTCGGACATATCATTGGGTTTATTATCATCCAACACTATGAATGTCCCCTCACGGAATAAGAGATCTTTAACTTCTGACTGCCACATGCCAAAGTTGTTCGTACCATTAAATTTTTCTATATCAAATTTCATCGTACTTGTCATTGATTGCCTCAGACGACTGCTTGCATACCCCTTTCAAGATCCAGATGCGTTATCGTCTTTCGTCATCCCAACCAAAGCTCTTATACCAGTTTGTTAGGATTTTCAGTAACCAATTTGATGATCAAGATCAAAAATAGACAAAACGCACAAACGATATATCATAGTTAGCAAATTGCTTAATCACGGAAGCCAGCAACTTTCTATTGCGAAACAATCTTACAAACAGTCAGACAACTCTCTCTAAATAATCTACCAAACAATTGTATTCAATTAATCAAATCAATTGATGAACAGATAACCCAACTCACAGACCCTATGTGCTCTCAACCAATATTATCTATCATACCCAAAACTCTAGAGTACATCCCATATTTATAGCTAACATCAAACTTAATTCATATGAGAGTATCTAACTCAATAAGGAAATAAAATCTAAACTAAACTAGAAATCAAGCCAAAACAAGAAAGTTAAATCCTTTTCAAATAAAAAATAAATCATTAGGAAAAAGACCCAAAACTCAATATAGGAAGTCTTTCCTAAAAAGAAATCATCGTGATTCAAGGCAATTCTAACGGTAATTAATGTTTTCTAGGGAGTAGATTGGTAATTAAATGTTGCTTGAGTATATATGAATCTTTTAACCTATAACATGAAAAAGAAATTAATTAAAAGAAAATATCTCTAAAATTTTTTTAAATTTGAGGATAATTGAACCATTGTGGCACTTTTTGAAGATCTGGGAGCTCCTCTCTTTAATTCCGACTCCGCTTTAAAGCGTTGGGCGCTCCAGTAAATAGATGACATAAGGGTCTCAAGAATCCCAAACTTGACTATATTTTTCAAATTAGCCCTCTAACTTTACAAATGATCAATTTAGCCCTTCAACTTCTAAATGATAGGTGAATTAAATTCTTTTATTGATGTGAAGGCTGATCCGACTGCAAAAAATATTGACTACCAAAATGTCAATTAAATCCTTCACATAAAAAAAAATACTTAATTGATACAAAATTTGAAAATTAAAAAGTTAAGTGGATCATTTTTTGAAGTTGGAGGATTAACTTAAAAAATATAATTAAGTTTAGAGGCTTATGATACCTTTATGTTTAGATAAATAGGGAAAATTTTTAGAATCTTGTGAGTAGATGGTAAGTTGATAATATATATATATATATATATATATATATATATATATATATTCATTTTCTCCAGTAATAAAAGTTTTAAGCAAATGGGACCTACCACAATTATCAGACCCAAATCTGCAAATAGCCTATCCTTCTTTACTCTAAATTAAAGGCGACAAATACATAAAAGTAATCCTATGTGTGCAAAGCAATCTCACACAACCAACTTATCTAAACTAATCGGGAAAAAAAAAGTGTGTATAATCACTCCAATAATTGGGTAGGTATGGGTAGTGAAAGCAACACCCACGATTACATTAAAAGATAATAAAATAAAAAATCATCAAGTAACAGCTTCTGATGAAAAATTACCTCTCCCACACAGATTTCTGTGTGTGTGTATATATATATATATATATATGGAGTAAGAGAGACAAACAGCCACGACACATCTAAGTAACAAACATTACTCAACAATGAGTTTGAGTGTAATATTGAGGTATGCCGATTGGGTAGATGTTGTGCTTATGGTATTGGGTAGTATTGGTGCTATTGGAGATGGAATGTCTACAAACTGTTTACTCGTGTTCACTAGCCGCATAATGAATAGTCTCGGATATAGTCAGAACAAGTCACAACAAGTCAATTTCGTGGAACAAGTTGAAAAGGTATGTAGCTCACTTGTTACTTTTATAGTTCTCATATTACGTTGTTATGATATGATGATTGTTATTTTTTGCAGTGGAGCTTGTATTTCGTCTACTTGGGATTAGCAGTGATGGTGGTTGCTTTCCTGGGTAAATTAATCAATCTCACACCTTTGTTCTTAGGGTCTTAATTTATATGAAGTAAGTAATAACTATGCAGAAGGCTATTGTTGGAGCAAAACAAGCGACAGACAAGTGATGAAGATCCGTTACAAGTACCTGGAATCAATCCTGAGACAAGAAGTGGGCTTTTTCGATTCAGAAGAAGCGACAACATCAGAAGTGATAAACAGCATATCAAAAGACACGTGTCTAATACAAGAACTCCTGAGCGAAAAGGTTCCGACATTCCTAATGCACGGATCAACATTCGTGTCAGGACTAGCCTTCGCCTGGAGACTATCACTAATAGCATTCCCAACCCTTATAATCCTGATAATTCCAGGCATGATATACGGGAAGTATTTGGTGCACCTGTCCAAAAAGGCGTATAAAGAGTATGAAAAAGCAGATAGAGTAGTAGTACAGGCGTTGGGGTCGATAAAGACAGTGTATTCGTTGACGCCGGAGAAGATAATAATGGAGAGATATTAGAAGGGACGACAAAACTGGGAATAAAGCAAGGAATAGCGAAAGGGTTGGCAGTAGAAAGCAATGGGGTTACGTTTGCGATATGGGGGTTTCTGGCTTGGTATGGGAGTCGGTTGGTGATGTGCCGTGGTGAGACTGGTGGCAGAATCTACGCTGCTTTCCTTTCCTTCATTCTCGCCGTCCTGTAAGTACAGCTGTGATTATATTATGTTTCATTCATTTAATCAAAACTGTTAACCGTTTCAGGATAATAATAATATAGTAATTTGAATATCGATAAAATATAAAATTATAAAATAAAAATTATCATAATTATTTGAATTATTTTATTATTATGAAATACGATGATATTTTGATAATTTAAAAATAATAATTTAAATAATATTTTTTTAAAAAATTACTTTTAATAATATTTTTAAAATTAAAACTACTTTAAAATACTATCCAATAATATTTATTTTTTTTTACAGAATATTACTCAAACTATAAGTCAATTAGTAAATACTACTTAAAACTACCGGCTTAAACTATATTTATTTTTTTTACAGAATATTACTTCAACTATTTCTCAAAGTCTATTCTCTCAACCTAGCTTCCAAATAGTAATATGAATTAAAAGTAGCTATCACTGCAAACAATTTTTACTTTCTTAATTATCACATCTGATCAAGGATTTAATAGACTTTTAATTATGGCCAATTAATATATTTATTAAAATATGTCTTGACTAATGTATCTTTTTATCTCTTTTTCCTTTTTCTTTTACTATTTAAAAAAATTCTGATATCTTTTAAAAAGAGAAAGAAATAGATTAATTTATTTGAAAATGACAAGTGCAAATTATACTGTATTGATTTAAATAAATATTTGCAGGTTCTAATTTTTAATATAATGATAAGATGGTGTGTTTTAGAAAATATTTTGATAATAGAAAATAAAAAAATTGTTGGTAATTTTTAATAAAAAAAAATTCAGAAGATACTATAAAATAACAAAATATTATTTAATTTTTTATATTTAAATTTTGTGAAAATATAATTTAAGTTTTGAAAATGATATTTACCATATATTTTTTTAAATAAATTTTAAAAATATATCTGGTTAAAAATTATGTGAAAATATATAACTGAATTAGAATAATTTAAATAAAATTTTAATAAAATTAAACTAAGTTACCAACATAAAAATTGAATATAGTGATATCTCTTAAATTTTAAAATTTTTTTCTATCTCACATGTAAATGGGGTTAATTACTTGGAATCAAATTGATATATATATATATATATATATATATATATATATATATAAATAAAAGTATTCCAAAATTGCTTTTGTAACATATTTAAAATCTTTCCATTTACATTTATTAATTAAGTTTTTATCATTATTTACCCTTATATCATTTATATAATTATAAATAAAATTAGATTATTATTATTATTTACTATATACAATTCATAGATAAATAAAGTGCGTATAATTAGAAAATTTTATAATTTAAATTAATAAATAATATATTTATGAAACATATTTATAATATATACATATTTTATAATAAAATATATTTTTTAAAAAAATATTTATTATTTTTTATTCAAATATATTAATATTTGCTATTCAAACATATTAATATCAAATAAAATTTTTAAATTAAATAAATTATAATATATATATATATATATATATAAAAACAACTAGTGATACCATGGACTTAGATATTTTTTTAAAGTCAAATATAAATGGAAAACAACACATATATATATATATATATATATATATACTTTTAAAATTTTATATTATTTCATTATATGTTGTAAAATATTATTTAACATTTAATTAATAAATAATCTTATTTCTACCAAAATTTGTTAATTTTTATATAAATTCTAATAAATAATTTTAAAATACAATTTAATTAATTATTCAAACAAATTATTACATTTTTTTAAAAAACACCCATTAATAATAAATAAAATATCGTATATTAAAAAAATTAAAAATATAATACCAACCACGTGCAGCGAGGACTTATTTACTAGTTTCTTTAAATACATAATAAAATTTTATTAGGTTTGAAATTTTAGACAGATTTTATTTTAATAAGTTAAATAAAAAATATTATCTTATTAAGATATAAAAATAAAATTATCAGAATATTTTTTAAATATTTTTTTTTAATCTAATACATAATTAATTTATTCTCATGAATTTTATTTCATCTTGTTTATGACATTATCGTGACAAAGAAATGAGCAAAGTATATAATACTAGAATAATAATATAGTTAGAAGTACCATTTCTTTTTATAATGTTATACGTTCTCTTCCATTCTTTTTGAGCAAAAATGAAATGGTTTTTGTGTGGATGGATCCTCATACGCAATGCAGATCCCTTGGAACAGCAATTCCACAGAAGCTTCAGTAGCTGCAAGACGAATATTCGAGAGAATGGATAGAGTTGCAGAAATCGATGGTGAAAACACAAAAAGACTTGTATTAGACAAAATCCAAGGCCGAATTGAATTCCATCATGTCAAGATTGATGGTGTTGATATTAGAACATTACAATTGAAATGGATGAGATCACAAATGGGTCTAGTCAGTCAAGAGAATGCTTTATTTGGTACATCAATTAAGGATAATATAATGTTTGGTAAATTAGATGCCACCATGGATGAAGTCATTGCTGCTTCAATAACTGCAAATGCTCATCAATTCATTACTCATCTTCCTCAAGCCTATGAAACCAAGGTACACACATTTCTGAGTTATTTTTATGTGATTTGGGTTTTCGAATGTTATAGAGATCTTATTGAAATCAAGTATAGGTGGGTGAGCGTGGAGCGCTTTTATCGGGTGGACAAAAACAGCGGATTGCCATTGCAAGAGCCCTTATTAGAAACCCCGTGATCCTCCTTCTTGATGAAGCAACAAGTGCTCTTGATTCTGAATCTGAAACATTGGTTCAAAGTGCACTTGATCAGGCTTCAATGGGAAGAACTACTCTAGTAATGAGAGTTAACTAATGCTTGACTTTTATTTGAAATATAATTTTATATTGTTTTGTTAATGACATTGAGTTGAAATATTTCAGGTTGTAGCACATAAGCTGTCTACTATCAGAAATGCAGATGTTATAGCAGTGGTTAGCAATGGATGCATTTTGGAATTAGGCTCACATTCTGATCTCATCTACAAAACAAATGGTCACTATGCCAACATGGCTAGACTTCAAAGACAAGTTGGCCACAGTAGTAATCAAGAAATCAACCTGGAATCCGAACAAGTTTCATCAGTCACAGTAAGTAGCGCAGGTCGTCTTAGTACTACAAAGTCCAGTCCTATTGTGTACCCTTCACCATTGAACACCATCAATATTGAACAACAGCCTGTAACTTATCTCCCACCTTCCTTCACAGGTCTTCTTTGTTTAAATGCGCCTGAATGGAAGCAAGGTCTAATAGGAAGCTTATCAGCTATTGCTTTTGGTTCCATTCAACCCATATATGCCTTGACAATCGGTGGCATGATTTCAGCCTTCTTTTCCCCAACCCATCACGAACTGCAAGCTCGTATCCGTACATATTTATTCATTTTTATTGCACTTTCCATGTTTTCTCTTACGTTGAATCTTCTTCAGCATTACAATTTTGCCTATATGGGAGAGCAACTTACTAAGAGAATCAGAATTAAAATGCTGGACAAGATACTGACATTTGAAACAGCTTGGTTTGATGAAGAAGAAAACTCCAGTGAAGCTCTATGTTCAAGATTAAGCAATGAAGCTTCAAGGGTTAAATCCCTTGTTGTTTATGGATTTTCTTTGCTAGTTCAAATAATTTATGATGTCACCATTGCAATGATAATGGGTCTAGTGGTAGCTTGGAAGCTTGCAGTAGTCATTATCGCTACTCAACCACTCACAATTCTCTGTTTATATACAAGAAAAGTATTGCTCTCAAGAATTACAACCAAATTTGTCAAGTCGCAGAATCAAAGTAGCCAGATCGTTGCAGAAGCAGTAATTAATCATCGGATAGTGACATCATTTAGTAGCGTAGGAAAAGTCCTTCAACTATTTGATGAAGCTCTAGAGGAACCTAGAAGGCAAGCAAGGAAAAAATCGTGGTTAGCTGGAATTGGTATAGGGTCTCCTTTATGCCTAACTTTCTTTTCATGGGCTTTAGATTTCTGGTATGGTGGTACATTGGTTCAAATGGGAGAGATATCAGTTGCAGATGTGTTCAAGACATTCTTCATATTGGTAAGTACAGGTAGAGTTATTGGAGAAGCTAGTAGCATGACTACTGATCTAGCTAAAGGTTCAGCTGCAGTTGCATCTGTGTTCAAAATTCTAGATCATAGGTCTTTAATTCCAGTTGCAGAGAACAGTAATAATGGAAGAAAAGTAGTAAAATTTATTGGGAAAATACAGATTAAAAAGATTGACTTCTCATACCTAAGTAGGCCAGAGAGCCTAGTTTTATGCCAATTTAGCTTGGAAGTGGAACCAGGAACAAGTGTTGGACTTGTTGGGAAAAGTGGATGCGGGAAATCAACAGTGATTGGATTGATTCAAAGGTTCTATGATGTTAAAAAGGGATCAATCAAAGTTGATGGGGTTGACATAAGGGAACTAGATGTGCAGTGGTACAAAAGGCACATGGCGCTTGTCAGCCAAGAACCTGTCATATATTCAGACACCATTTATGATAATATTTTACTAAAGAAGCCCGACGCTTCGGAAAATGAGATTGTGGAGGCTGCTAGAGCTGCCAATGCTCATGAATACATCTCGTAAGTATCGACAGTATTCACATATGAATGTTTTACGTTATGATTGTTTACTCAATGTTATGCTTTATGACAGGTCACTGAAAGATGGATATAAAACAGAATGTGGTGAAAGAGGAATACAATTGTCAGGAGGAGAAAAACAAAGAATTGCAATCGCCAGAGCTATAATCCGAAACCCAAATGTACTTCTCCTTGAAGAGGCTACCAGTGCTCTTGATGTTAAGTCGGAACAAGTTGTGCAAGAAGCACTAGAAAGAATTATGGTTGGACGAACCACAATCGTAGTAGCACATCGTCTTAACACCATAAAGAAGGTTGATTCGATTGCATTAGTTGCAGATGGTAAGATTGTGGAGCGTGGAACATATTCCCAACTAACACAATTGCGCGGCGCCTTCTTTAACCTTACTGATCTCCAAAGCCAAGTAATGTGTACATAATATATGACAAAATATCCTATATCCTTATTGGGTCATGATGTTTCTGATAAGTTGTATAATAAATATTGAGTTAATAATGATATGGTTAATGGTTAAGTGTATCATATTTCTGAATAACAAACAAAATTACATTCTAATACGACATTGAATCATGTATTGTAGACAAAAAAAAAAACAAAATAAGAAAAAGGACAATAAAGAAATACAATAGAAAAACAAAATAGAAACCTAGAATGTGAAACCAATCATTTGAGTTGTTTATTTCAGATAGCAGATGTTCACAATCCATCACGACCAACTTGTTTTAGCAACTGTCAAATTTAATTGTAAGTTCATTTTTCATTATTAAATGAGAAAAAAATAAAAAGAGAGAATTTACAAAAACCTGAAAGTACACATCAACGTTATCCTTCAAAGTTTTAAATTCTTGTTTTAGCTGCTCAACTGATGCTTTAACACTGTCCATAGATACTACCCATATCAGATACTCATTAATATTTGATTACTTCTTTTATTGAAGTTTATATCAATAATAATAATACAACATATTAAAGTAAACACAATCTAGATCATTAATATAAATATTACCCTTCTATATTTCTCTCCTTCAGAAGCTCTCTTGTACGATTAACTTCAATTCTGATTTTATTAGCACCAACACTATAGAAATAGATTATAAACTACAATATTCATATTAATTTATATTTACAAATGAAATCATAAGCATCATTAAGATATACGATATACCTAGCACTGCTTCCTTTCATTTGATGGAAAGCTCTATCCAGGGTAAGGAAATCAATAGGATTCTTTCCGCTATGGAATTAAATAATAAAAATTCATTTAAACTAGAATGATAAAATAATGATAACTTATATATTGATTGAAATAACTCACAGCTGTGCCTCAATAGTGGTCATTAGGTTAGAAGAATCTCTAAAATACAATGTCATAACATCTACAACAAAACTAGGATGATTGTTGTCTACAAGTGACTCAAGTTGGATATAATTCTGATCCAACAGTTCCTGCAAGACAATGTTGATTGAATAGTAGAGCTGGCTTAAAAGATGTAGGCTAATTGAAAGTAGAAAGAGTACCTGATCAAACAAAGATTCTCTTATTGCTGCAACCTGTTGCTTCAAACCCTCCATTAAATCTTGATTGCTATCAAGTCCAACAACAAGTTCAGACACTATTTAAAATGGTGACATCATATCTGTGTGTATATGTGAAAAGCCGGTAGTTTTAGGTTGTCATTTGATTTTAGGATTTCATGAGATTGTGTTTGTAATCTAAACAGATTTTTTTTTTTCTCAAAATCAATTTTGCCCCTTTGACTACAAAACTAGTTAATATACGTGCATATATGAGTGTTGAAATCTAAATCTTACCAATAAAGTATAATAGGCACTATGTTTTAAAATTACCCTTAATATATTAAACAACTATGAGATTTAATTTATTTTATTAAAATTTCAATAATTAAATTACAAATTATTTGAAATAATATTTATATTATTAACTTCTATATAATTATTATCTTGTAAATAACATAGCTGAACTCTAACCGATAATAACTAAAAATGGATATATAATGTTATAATAAGTGACGAGAACGAGAAGTATTAGAATAAGTAGACTCGTAATCATACGATATTTGTATATTTCAAAATTCTAATGGACAAGGATAGAATATTTATAGGCCAATATAGATAAGTCAAATTATATATCGAATATTTCCATATAAAACTACATATAATTAAAGTATCAATGATCCAACTAAACTACATATAAATATATAATTTTTATATTCTAGATTTTTTATAATTTATATTCATTATTTCGACTTAAAATAATTTTACTAGTTTATTTAGATTTAAAAAAAAAATTCCTAGCTTTATATAATATCAGTTTTTATTATTAAAAAATATGGTGTTAAAGTAACCTAATATGTTTATATAAATCATTACATGGATAATGTTAGATATAATATGGATATTAAATAAATATATAGTTAATACAATAATAGAAGATCTATACTTACAAATAGACAAATAGCAACAACACTTTACTTGGATCTCAGCTTCAACTGAGAGAGAGATGACAATATAATCAGATCACAAGGGCTAGAGTAATAATCACAAAGTTATCAAAGAGATTACAATAAAAAAACACAAAGAAACCTCTAACCCTAGTAGAGCGGGAGGGAGAGAATCGGAAACACAATATGATTATCTCTCTAGTCTTTCTTCATGGTTTTCTTAACACGGAGATCTACATGGACCAACCCGAAGGGTTTGTTAAACCTGGTGGCAAGCTGCGTCTCCTTAAAAGATCTCTATATGGCTTGAAACAATCACCCCATCAATGGAATGAAAGGTTTAATGAATACACTGGTAAAATGAGTTTTAAAAGAAGTATGTATGATGCTTGCTCATATTATAAATCTGTTGAAAATTCATCAGTTTTTATGTTGCTTTATATTGATGATATTTTGTTAATGAGCTCTAAATTGCAATATTTGTTCTCTATTAAATATGATTTAAATCAGGAATTCGATATGAAGAATTTAGGGGAAGCCTCCAAAATCCTTGGAATGTCTATTACTCGAAACATAGGTAAGAATCTGTTTTATCTTGATCAAAAGAAGTAATTGTATAAGATTCTGAATGTCTTTAATATGAATAATGCTAAACCAAATAATTTGTCTCTATCTGCTAGTATTAACTTGATAAAAACTTCTATGATGATGATCAGGTTTTATATAATATCCCTTATCCTGAAGCCATTAGTAGCACCATGTACGCTAGGGTCTGTACAAGGCCTGATTTAGCTTATTCAATAAGCATACTTAACAGGCACATGATGAAACCTAGGGTTGAACATTGGAATGTCATTAAAGGATTATTTAGGTATATTAAAGGTACTATTGATTATGGTTTAAAGTATGGTAAACACTCTGATACTATGAGTATTGTTGGCTTTACTTACTCTGATTAACCTAAGGATACTGAATTTAGACGCTCTATTATTGTCTATGTGTTTATTGTGCTTTGTAATTATGTTTCCTTGAGATCCAAATTACAATATGATGTGACTTTGAGTACCACAAAATCTGAATATATTGCCCTAACAGAAAGCATTAAAGAAGGGCTTTATATTTAGGGGTTTCTTCAGGAAATTAAGTTGATTGGCCCTAAAGCTACAGTCTTTACTAATAGTCAGGGAGCCTACCATATCGTAAGAACCCTATCTATCATGACAAGATTAATGGGTCAAATACTATTTCATTAGACTAAATGTTTTAAATGGTGTTTTGCGGGTGGAAAAGTTTACAAATCCTTATGTTAGAATACACCAATCTAGCTAACAATCATACATACAAGCTATTAAAAATAAAAATAGCATGCACAACACACAGTTTTTACAGTGGTTCACCCACTAATAGGCTAGTCCACGTTGGGCTCCAAATGGTCTATTATTGATGGTAGGAATCAGTGTTTACACAAAGTAGAATCAATCAAAAAGAATCGGACTGGATATTAACAAAGTACAGAAATAAAAAATAAAAAAAAAACCCACTGAGAAACCCTAGCATAGACCAAGGATGAAGACAATGGGGAGACTCGACTCTGTCAAATAAATACAAGAGAAGATATATATACTTAGAGTAATCAAATAAATACAAGAGAAGATATATATACTTAGAGTAAATGGGTTAAAGCGTGGGTTGTCGTAACTGGTCGGATCAGAGTGGATCAGAGTGTGTCGGGTCAAAATATGCTGACTTGAGCAACTTGATGGGCTGCTTCAACAGACTACTCAAGTAGGTCCAAAACCAAAATTGATTTTGGACCGAACCCAATTTATAAAACAATTGACCTAATTTTTATAGTATTTTTTTAATAAAATAAATTGAGAAGGTGAAAAGAAGAGTAAGGAACTATTAATGAAAATTAATAGATTTTATTTTTTTAAAATATACATTAATAAATGTAATACACGTGTCACATTGTTATTTGTAAAAACACTCCAATTTTAAAAATAGTGATTTTCAATTTAGTACTAAACTCTCAATATTGTTATGTCATTTTTGTGAGCCGTTAAAAGTTTCGAGATATATATATATATATATATATATAAATAACACATCAATAATACAATATAATACAGGAACAATTTATTTTAATAAGGTCGTTTAACTGATCTAATTAGCTTACTGAACTCAACAAACCAAATTTTAAAATAGTTAATAAAATGAGCATGCGAGTTTCTTAAAAAAAAATAAATAAATAATAAATTGATCTGTTGAAAAGATTATTTAATGCATTTTTATCATTTTTACTGTGTTAGACACTGGTTAATATTTTTAATCCATTTTAATCGGAATAATATTGTGTAATTGTAAAATTAAATATTAATATTATTGTTAATATTTTTTAATATTATTAATTTATGTGAATTAATTTATATAATCTTATTACAAAGTTGTTGAGATAATAAAAAATATAAATATTTAGGTTACTATAATGATATTATTAAAGTAGAATATATTTGGTGTATTTTTAAGTTGCATGTAAATATCAAATTGTTTACTGGTATTTTTAAAGTAAACAACCATCAAACACTTTAACCATCCCACTTTTTCCTTTTTCTTTATAATATCATCCTGTAATTGTAGCAATTAATTTCGAAACAAAGTCGTAATATTGTTGGACCTTCCGAAACCCCAATTTAAATTTTATATTAGTATAATATTATTTGCTTTTGAATCAAAACCGAATCCGTAAAGTTTTATTTTTGAGTATCACAATTTAAAAGATGTAAAATAAAATTTTCTGAATACTTTATATAAAGACAATATATCACATATTACTAATGTGGTATTGAATTTGACACTTCAACCGATATAGTTTAATTTAAAAGTAATTTATATTTATTTAATTGAACATGTAAAGCGTATTTATAGAGTATTTTTATTTTTAGTGATACATGACACTGCTAGGAACCTATATTTTATGTTTACTTTAATTGTTTATCTTTAGCTAAAATCATTAATGCATCAAATTTTTTGTTCGATAAATTTGCCCCATATAAAAGTAGACAGGAAAAGTTAAAAAAAATATATATATATACAATCATTAATCTATTTCTTTTTATACTATTGAAACTTGTTCTTTTTATTTATAGATTCATAATTATTCAAATTAACTTTTAAATTTTTTAGTTTGTATAATTGAAATCATCTTATAATTAAATATAAAATATGACCAATTTTATTATTATAGAGTTATACTTAATAAGTCTCAAATAAATTTTTATTTAATGTTAGATTATTTTATCTCCGGGTCCAATTTATATTGTCCGGATAAAATATTAACTATAAAAATTTATTCAGTTGATAAAAAAATTTTAAGATATTAATTTACGTATTATAATAAAAGTAAAAAACATTACCTTTTATTTAAAAATAATTATTGTAAAATATGAAAGTTTGCACACATATATATATATATATATATGAATGAGTTGGGTGATATGTTTTTCTCCATAATTGTTTTTTAAATTTTTGTGTTAATTGAAATTTATTATTTAATAAAAATGTGAAAAGTTAAAACTCATAAAAAAAAATACATTTCACCTATTTATTTAATTAATTTTATATATGTTTGAATTACAAAATACATATATAGTGTACTATATTAATAATCGAAGCATTATATGAACATACTAGGAATATTTCATATATATTGGAAATAAGTAATAACAACCCAGCCTAAATAAGTAAATTATTTCCATACATCGGCTAGTTGTTGAAAAATGAGTTAATTGCATTCACGCCTGAATAATATTAAATTATACACAAATGAATATTTTGATATTAATACACACTCATACTTTTTATTTTATAATAAAATTTTATTTAATTAATAAATTTATCAATATAGTAATGAAATTTATAGTTTTAAATATATCCATATGATGTAATGTTTATTTAAAATTAGTTTTATTTTATATTTTCACTAATTTTTATGGATAGAAAGAGTATGATGGTATATTGATAAAAAATATTTATAAATATATAATTTGTTATAAATATAGATTTGAGTGCAATTAATTCTTCATCAATCAATAAAGTTATCTCATTCTATGATGTCATTAGTTTTATTGTTATGATGTCTGGAAATCTGGACCTGGACCTGGACCAGGACCAGTAATAAGATCCTGTTTTGGTACATGTTGATGGGCAAAAATATGGTAAAGTAAGTGTAAAAGCAACTTTTAATTAACACCCACATTAAATTTTATGTGAATTCTGGAATTTATTTATGAATTAATAAAAAGAAAATATATCCACTCGTAATTTGACTAATTTGCAATCATTCAAGTGCGGTCGACATAATTAAATCATAATTTTATTCGAAAACACTAAATTCTTTTCCATGCTAACTAGTCAATTAAAACAATAATTAAATTAAAATTCAATAAAATTAAAAGGAAAGAAAATAATATCATTTTTTAAATAATTTAAAATGTGGTGGATTTACTAATAAAACATCTTTTAAATAAAATTTTTACATAATAAATTCCTATTAACAAAATAAATAGTCTTTCTAAAATAATAATAATAATAATAATAATAATAATAATAATAATAAATATTTTCCTGCAATTATTTTAAAAATGAATTTTTTTTTCGTTTTTACCATCCAATTTCTGTTTCACAAAGATATATTTTAGAGAGAAGATTCCGTGTTTTCTTTTTTATTTTCACTGCCAGGACTTCACACTAGAGCTGGCAAAATGGATTTACGGGTCAAAACACTCTGATACGAACACGAATCCGTTTAATTTGACACGATACGATTATTAAACGGGTTGTTAACACTCAATACGGACACGACACGATTAGGAATGAGTAAACATGAACACGACACGGTAACACGATTAATATATGGGTTTGTTGTCCTACTTGATAAGTCAACACGAAATTGACACGTTAACCCGATTATTAAACGGGTCAACACGAATTTATTTAATAAAATTAATTTTATTTGATAAAACAATCATAAATAAAATAATAAAATTTAAAATTACATATATATCCTCACTAAATGGATCAACCCGTAATACGATTACACGAACACGACACAATTATTAAACGGGTTAAACAGTTCGATACGATCAAACCCAACCCTTAATAATCGATTTCGTTTCGTGTCGACCGATATTGCCACCTCTACTTTACACCCTCTTGTCAGCACTTCACACCTCATTAAGAGTGAGAAGAGTTTAGGTTTACAAATTTTAGGAGGAGTTGAATTCTCATCCCTTACATGTATTTCCATACATATTTCCATTATGGTCGAAGAAATTTAAAATAGTTAGACAACAATATAATTTAATTTTAAGTTAGTGTAAACTAATTAAGCTGACTTTTTAAAGTTTTTTTTTTCTTGGTTTGGGAGGATCCAATATCCATTTTTTAGGTTTAAACGAACAAAATTGAATTGTTAACATTGGTTGTATTTAACCATCGATGGATTCTTTTTTTTTTTTTTTTTTCAAATTTCATATAGTATATTTAGTTTAAAAAGTATACATAAATATATTATTTATTTAAAATTAATATGGGGATGATTATACAGAAAATTCAGGTGTCTTAATCCAATTCAACAGTTGTATTGGGCATGGAATGAAAAGCATGTAAAAGGGTTAGTGGGTAGTTGTGGGTGCATGATACACGACTAGTCCCCAAGGACAAACATCAATTGCTTTTTGACTGTCCTGTACTATAATACTAATAATCAAGTCTACCAGTGACTTGGCTGACTTTTCATATTCGCGTTCTTAAATTTAAATACCTAAATTGTTTAAGTTTTATGTTTGTATTAGAAAAAGTGGATTTACTTCCGTGATGTGCGGTCAACCAAATTTTAAGAAAGGTGCGTGGAAGTTAAACATTAGAGGGGCAGACATTTTACACGCGGGTTACTCACCTTATAAACACCGAATGAAGTGGTTGGTGTCACTGTTTTCCTCTATTTCTATATTTTTCTCTTCTTTTATGATATACAATTCAGAAAAAAAAAAATTATATTTGATTAGATGGTCAAATATAAATTTAAATTCAATTGATATTATTATTTATAAAAAAAAACAACCATTAAAATATTTATTTATACCTAACTCAAAATACGAAAATTTAAATTAATTTATAATTTATACCCAGCGGAATAAGGAAGGCGATGAGACTTGAGTTTTTTTCCTTTTTTTTCTTTAAAAAAAAAATCTCATTTAAATTATAACAAAATCAAACATACAAATATATAAATCAATGTGGGAGCTGTGGGTGTCATGTTCCGCGAACCCCTCCATCTTAATACTCAATTGCAATCAAAGTGAATTCAAATAACTCTATATTAATTTCTATTATGTAATTTTAATTATCATTCCTTATATATTCTCATGTCATGTTTCAATATTGAAAGTTCGCAGAAATCATTTAACACATATTCTAAAAAGATTGTCTAAATTTACTCTTTCATTCTATATTCAAAATAACTTGAGTATTAGAGTGTCTATGGTACATACTTGATAATTTTTTTCAAAAATTCCTGACACAATCATTATTTTTATCTTGTAGGTTGTAGAAATTAGTTCCACGTAATCAACTCAATCCACGTACTATTCTCAAGTTTGGATCGTAGCGTTTGGAATTACTACTTATGAAAAAATCACTTATGATGATTAAAATGTCAAAGATGGACATACATGGCATAGAATATTACTTTCATTTCATACAATTTTAACATGTTTGTAAATAAAATAGGAATGTAGGGATATATTAGTCTTTTGGATTATTTTCAAAAAGGTCTAGATTTTTTAAACTCTTTTACTTTCAGCACTTAATTTTGCTAACTTTTTCTAAATCACCCTCATATTTGAAACAAGTGGTGGTTTCGGTTAACTAACACAATTTTTTGTTAGTGCGTTTGTCAAATTATAAAAAAAAACTGCTCACCCACTTTAACATTTTTTTTTCGGTTGTTCTGATATGGTTTAAAAACAATTAACCAAGCCTGTCAAGTTTAGCATTTCAAAATAAAAATTACAAAAATGCCTTTGGCAGTTTACCCCAAAAATTGGATCTAAATAAACTTTGAACCTGCCGAATAATATTGTTACTCAAAAAAGTAATATTCAAACCTAAAACAACAGTTCTATATATACACTAAGAGTATGCACCAAAGAACAACAAAAATAATTACAAAGCAACACATACAAGATTTGTTTCAATTATGAATATTGAAGAAAAAACAACAGAAGCCATAAATAAGAAAAGATGTAGTAACATCAAGAGTAATATTTGCAAGCAGCAAGAAGAAGAAGAACCAATTTATAGTGAAGTTCTTTCCTTGCTTCCTAACATATTTGTTAAAGTCGTTAAGTATGGTAAGGATCTAAAAGTTAAAAATTAATGATGCAAAAAGACTAGAAGTGCAAGAGTGAGAAGGTTGCACTTTATCTTTTGATACTCCCATGATTTGTGTAAGGTATTCCCCTAGAATTCAATCCTTTGATGAGCCTCTACTACTAGCACTAGATCTCTTCCTAGTGCATCTCTTCAAAAATTAAGGGAAATAGTTAGTCAAATAAAATAAGAAATAATTGTCTCCCACCAAGAATAAAATATAAATCAATTAAAAAAAAAAGTTAATCTGATAGTTGCAAGCCATGTGATCCTCAAACCTCAATAGAAATCTCACCTACTTTCTTATGTTGAATGAAATGTACTTATACTTGATTACATACATGATTTAGCATTTGATTATGAGAACAAATAAAATAATCTAATAATAGAGCAATATAGAAAAAAAAAATAAAAACATCAAAGATGGATAAGAAAGTCATCAAGAAAGCCACACAGAAAGTCTTTATAATGGCACACCCGAAACCAAAAGGAAAAATAGTAAGTAATTCACGTTAAAGATTTAATAGATTAAAACTTATGTTTATAAATTGTAAAATAACTCAAAAATGCACAAATGCATAAATACACATATGAAGAAGCCATAGTTAACCAATAAAACAACATCAAAATTCTAACTAAAACACAAATACATTCCCATATTCCAACCATATTTTTTTATCACTTTATTGTCCAAGCTTCAAACGAGAATATGACCTTAAACCCTCAAAGAGCAAAGCAAAAAAGTCATAAATGACTTTATTAGATAAAAACCTGAACCAAACATAGGGTATATTTCATGTTGTTTGTCCAAGCAATTTAACAACATTGAATATTAGCAGCATAATCCAATCCTGAAAAGCTCTTCTACTTCTACTTTAATTAGTATTCCAATCCTGAGAAATATTAACATACATTATCAGAAAGCTAACTAATTTAAGTTATAATATCCTTGATGCAAGAAATGTTAAAATATTACCGTCAGATTGCATATTTATTCAAATAGTAGGTGATACAAGACTCTCCATATGCAAATTAAAATCGATTCACTCTGTATCATCATCTTCATCAAACATCATCTGAAAATCCATCGAACTCTTTTTTTTTTTTTTTTTTTAAATTCTCATCTTTTGCATTACAAAACACCAATTGAAACATATCCATAAACAACACCTAGTATCAATACAATTTAAATAACCAATAGTTGCATTTGATAGTTACAGTCTGGAGCTATTATCCTGACCATGATTCTTTAGCACCATATTCTTTCAAAATTCATAACTCATTATGATATCCACCTCTCCATGTTAAAAATAAAAGATAGTCCACCAAAAGTCCAAGACAAAAAGCATCATCGTATTAAGCTTGTTCTTCACAAAACAAAACTACAATGATCTACAACAAAAATTAAAAAATAAATAAATAATGAAATTTTGCTTACCTAATATTGAATGACTCATCACAAGTTATTTTTCTCCTCCAATACAAAAGTGAAAAGAGTAAAATAGCGGTTGTCAGCTAAAGAATGGTGTCAAACACTAGAACCAGACATTGTTCTCTCTCTTCGACGTTTAGTTTACGAGATGACAACAAACAAAAATCGTGATGTGCATTGATTTTTGAACAAGGTGACACTCCAGTGACATGACAACAAATTGTTAGGATTTGACAAAAATTGATATTCAATATACTAGTCTTTATTTGGAAGCTGAGAAAGATTTGAAGACTATTTGGGAAGTTATATTTGATTAAGAATTATATTTTTCCTTATTGGAATTGCAATTAGGAAATAATCCTTTTCCTTCTTTTTAGGAATTCTAGTAATAGGAGAGAAAATAAGAGAGAAAAATATTGGTTGAATCTTCACGGTTCTTGAATATGAAACTTGGAAATGTGCCTTAGAATAATTGGAAGACCGAATGAGAAGTGCCTAGAGGTACAATTAGTGGACGTAACTCTCTTATATGTTTAGAAATAAATAAGTCATGGTTAGTTTGATTGAAGGAATAAGATCCAGAAAGTTGAGATGATTCAAGTCAAGATCGAGATTTGTTATAGTTACCTTAAATAACAAGCATTCCTTTTTGGAAATGATTTCTTATTATGAGTTTGGGTTTATTTTCTTATTTTTTGGTTTCTTATTTGAGAATGACTTAGTTTTCTTATTTTTGTTTGGTTTAGTTTCTAATTTTGTTTACATTTTGTTTCCTTATTGAATTATATACTCTTATATAAACTAGGCATTATGTTTATTAGTATAAATATGAGATGCACTCTAAAATTTTAAGTATAACATATGAGATTTACTCTAAAATTTTGAGTATAACAAATAATATTGTTTGAGCGCACAGAGGGCATATGAGTTGTACTTCATCAACTTATTTGATTGATTGAATAGGACTATTTGGAAGATTGATCTAAAAGAAAGTTGTTTGATTGTTTGTAAGATAATTTCAACCAAAAAAAAAATTCCTACCTTTTGTGATTAAGCAATTTGCTAACTATGATACATCATTTGTGTAAGTTTTTTTCTTTCTATTTTGGTCTTTGATCACCAAATTTATTATAAAAAAATCCTAACACTATTGTATTTGTGTTTGTTGTCTTAATTTCATCAAACTTTTGACTTCATTGGAAGAATAATAGAACGAGAATCTTTTACAATTATTACTAAATTTGATTTTGCTATAATCAATCGTTTAACAAAAACAATCCACTATTACGAATTAAATTAAAAAAATAATTATTTCAAATTTAAAATAACATAATATCATCACATCCTATTTCACTCAACCAACCACCAACGAAACAATTAAGAGTTACGTGATTGATTGATGTATAAAAGATTGATTGTTATAAAAGAATTTTTTTTTCTTTTATAAAGTTTCACTCTAATGTGAAAATTTGTGTTAGTTCGTCCCACCAAGTTAGCATGTGGGACTAACCAATAAAAAACCAAAAACCAATATATATATATATATATATATATTATCATTGATTAATATGGGACTCACGTTGTCCTCTTATATAGCTCCACTCGATTGATACACTTATTACATGTATCATCATTTTATTGGTCTGATTGGTAATTATATCTTTTAAATGGTTTTTTATTGGTTCATCCACCAACTAACATGGTATAAGATCGACCGACCACAGTTTTTTCTCACTCCAACATTTTACCCTATTTTTAAAAGCGACTCAAATTATAAGATTGAGAGATGGAATTCGAAATTCATACTACACTTAGAGGTGACACTTTGGGTTACGATATAACTGGTAGACACCACAAGAATCTATTTACTACAGGTTAAGATTGATGTTAAATGGGTTGGATCATAAATGAGTCAAACTATCTAACCCGTTTAATACACAAATTGAGTTTGGGTTAGACATGACAATTATACCTGCATACCCGCTTACCCATGGATACCCGCCTACTAGGAGTGAATATAGATATACCCATTAAAGCTAGCGGACGGATATGAATAGAAAATGTATATCCGTCAAGGATAAGGATAATGATATGGGTACTGTAAAATATCCTTACGCATATCTTCTACCCGCAAAATAAAATTAAAAATACTATATAATTTAACTATCATTCTATATTACTGTTGAAGTTCCTGCCCATCACAATTAAAAAAAAAACTATTTTTTTTAATTTATAATTGAAACTCTAAACTTTTCTAAAAAATGCAAATTGCTCGCCATCACATCTCTTCTTCTTTATCTCTATCACTTGAGAATCTCAAATAAATTTCAAGAAGATTTTATTTATTTATTTTTTATTTTGTTAAAGTCATATTATTTCAAGGTAACTCCTAATTTTCACATAAATATGTTATTTATTTACCTATTTATTTTATTTGATATATTAATTCTTGTAACTAGAATAAATCCTTGAAAATAAGCGTAAAAAATTATTCACGGGTTAAATATAATATTTGTGCTAATTTGTTTTTGGTGGTGCCATGGTAACTTTCGGTGAGAACTTCAAAAATTTATAAAACTTATTTTTTCCTACTTTTTATTGAAATTTTCGTTAAAAGAGTGTTAGGATTGTTGTTTTATTTTAAATTTATTTTGTTTATAATTTGGATTAATTTCGTAATTGAATTAATTTTGATCATATTATTATTTAAAAAGTTATTGTGAGGATATAAATATACCCATGGATAAATCCATATCTACGGATAAATATTTTCCTCCTTACCCGGTTAAATTAAAAGAATATGAATACAAAAATTTAGAGGATAAGGATATGAACACGAGCATATCTGCCCATATCTTGCCTATTGTCATTCCTAGTTCGGATTGAGTTATACATACAGGGATCGACCCGCTAATCCATTTAAATTTATTTATTTTTACTTAAATTATTTTTAGTATTATTAATATAATAATATAATAAAAGAAAAATTATATAAAATAACCCAAAAAAAGTTTAAATTTTCAAAATTAATCCAACAAAGTTTTTCTTATATTTTTAATCCATTCAAACTTTGATTTCCAAAAATAGCCCATTGCGAAGGTCTTTTTCACGGTTTGTGAAGGGCCCCTTCACAGTTTATGATGAACTATTTTTTAAAAGTAAAAGTTTGAAAAATAATTGTTATAAAGTTTTAAAGTTGGACTACATACTGTAAATAAAAGTTATAAAAGATCAAAAATAAAATTCTCCCTATAATAAATTTTACATATTAAAATTTCAAATATATTTATATAATTTACATATAAAATTTTATTATTTAAAAAAGTTTATTTAATTTTTAAAATAAATAGATTAAAAATATTCCAACTCGTCTAATAAATAAACTGGATATGGGTGGAGCTTTTCCACGAATTATTTATTAAAAAAAATCGAATTGGAATTCGAGTTAACACTACACACCTAACTTTAATTGCCACATTTAGCCCCACTGCATTAGACTACATTACTTCATTTTCCCCCCCTTCCGTCTAGTGGTTGGATCGGAGACAAAATGCATACCTATTAATTATACCCGTAAGTATTCCAACATTGAATTTTATCCAGTTTCATCATAATATATTATAATAAGTTATCTGATTTTGACTTGATAATGACAAGGAGATGCGTTACGTTTTACATTACCCACCTACCTATTGTATATCGTATTGTGGCAGTAGTGGGCCAACCCCAATCCGTAACATATCGGATTGACGCACACCAAAACCTGCTACGCTAATTGTAACAGCGGACCATAGCAGACCTTATTCGACTTTCTCGACAACATGACATGATGATGCCACGCCACATTCCCATCCAATTTGCATTATTTTTGAACCCATCGTCATCACATTACCAGCCAAACTTGACCTTCTCAACCTCCTCATCAATCCATATAACTTAACTTGGTATCTATAATCTTTCTTTGACTGCTTTTTAACCCAATAATTAAATGTAGTACAAGAGTTGCTTTTTCCATGCTGATACTTCTCGTCACTTTCGTGATTGTCACACACAATATAAATACTCCATCATACTCCATTCACTGCACAAACACGACACAAACATCCATCTCTCTTTCTCTAAAATGGCAACTGCCTACCAAATCGACTTGAGCTTCGATCTCGACGAGGTTCTGGACATGAACTTAGGCCATCATCAACTTACGCAATCGGAATCGAAAGATGAGAGCGTAACGATCACAGCGTCCAACGCTTTGATCTCAAGCCTGCCGACTGCGGCTGCGGCTGCGGCTGCTAGCCACGGTGCTTGTTCCGTCTGTATGGAGGATTTTGACTCCGGTAAACAGCTCCCGTGTGGCCACGTGTTCCACGCCGCTTGCATCACGTCCTGGCTCGTGTTGTGTAATTCTTGTCCTCTCTGTCGCAGTCCATGTATACGTCAATAGTGGTTAGTTGCCAATGTGGAAAATCATTTATTTCATTTTTTTAGTAAGAAAATTAATTATGGATATTAACTTTCAGAGTAAATGTTTGAAGGAATTTTATTGGATTCCATGTATTTGTTTCTTTTGTAAGTACGGCAAGCCCAAGGGCAAAGTCTCACTCTAGTCCAGTCCAACTGGTTGTAAAATGATTCGAGGTCGAATACAGCATTAGCTGTTATTTGGATGGCTCTCAATACGAATTTAATTTAATTTAATTAGTTTAAAATTATTTTAATTTAAAATGAATTTATTTTATTAATAATATTTTAAAAATTAACTTATTAAAATTATTAAAATATACTAATAAAAATTTGAACTATTAATAAATATTATTTTAAAATAATTATAATTATTAACATATATAATTTTACAATCTTGATGAATCAAATAGGGTTGAATTTTAAGGGGAAAAAACAAATCGAATTCAAATAAATTTTAATAGGAAACTCATTCTTCTATAAAATTGAAATTCCAACACTCAGATCAATATACTAGTTTTAAATAATAATTTTTCTTTCCTTCAATAAAATATAGGGTTTTTTTTATCTTACTCTTTCTAATAAATACATATTTCTTGGAAAATAATCACCAATACTGCGAAAATAATTTATATATATAATTAATTGCATGATAAGTTTCGGATCAAGGGTCTGTGAATGTTCGGATTGACACCTGATAATTATCTGTTATCGCGATTTCGGATTAAAGGTGTTACTCAATTAGAACCATCACCCTTGTGTCACATATGACTATTGGGAATAGATCAACTGCTAAACTGACAAACTAGAGATTCATAGAGTTGTAGGGTTTTTCTAAAACCCTATTTTTCTCAAATAAGTGTCTAATGACTTTACTACTATCTTATATCGCATCACTTATTAGAAACTTAACCCATTCACTTTTGATCTGATTGTGCGGCACAATAAACTGTTATTTGGTCGCGGATCCAATACACTATTAAAACCCATAGATAAATAAAACTAATTGTACCTATTGACAGTATACGTTATAATCATTTTATTTCATGATATCTTATTTGGACATATGCCATGTTACACGTCAACCATATTTTGTTCAAATATTAATTTCTCGATCCCTAAGTAAATTGATAAGTCAAATGATATTAATAGTTGGAATTTGATTTGTAATCTTTTTCTCTATAATAAAGTTGTTATCTTTTCATGAATTAGACAATTTGCCCAACCACGTCAAATATTATGTTTCTTTTCTATTTGATTATTTTGGTTGAATCGAACTTGAAATTAGGAAGAAATAGGAATAGAACGGAAATTTCTAACAACTATTTTTTCTTATCAATCCTTATCCTATCACCAAAAGTAGCACCATTGATTCCACTAACATACTCCTTTAGAAAAATCATAAATGGGCATGTTGTCGCCTTTAGAATAACATCCCCAAGCTCTATTCGTTATAATGTGTGAAGGCAAAATGTTTGTCAAACTTTTGTGTCTACCAAAATCCTAGTCATTCCTTTACTTACTATCGTCTTCCTCACTGAATGTAATATTAGGGTAGTAGTCCTAAGTCTTCTTGGGATATATGTGAATTATTAAATCATTTCGACAGTGCTTTTTTTATGATTTATTCCTCATCTTTCTTTTTCCACCCCTTCTTTTGTCGATGCCTTTTTTCTCACCTTGTTATCCTTCCTGAACTTAATTAAGAATTTGTCAAAGAGGTCTTGTAACGTCCGGCCCCCGCCCCCGCCCCCGGATGAACCCGAAGTGCAGTGGCAGGGCTCCACGTCATTCACAATCGGTTTTAAGACTGACCACTAACCCCACAAACCACCATTACGCTTCCAGCATGCTTTGTCCTCACTCGTATGCTTTCGGGAAGGTCACCCATCTCAAGATTGTTCCAAGTTAAGCACGCTTAACTTTGGAGTTCTCAAGTTCTGGGCTCTCGAAAAACAATGTGCACATTAGTGATATGGATAGCAATTTGATTCCTTTTAACCCTGTCTCAATATGGGGTGTTACTAGCACTATCAAAACAGACAGTGCGCTCCGGTCCGTACGAAATTTAAAAAAAAAAACGAACCGGAGCGGACATGTCTGTTTTCTAAAACGGATTTATTTCTCAAGTCCGGGTCCGCCAACGGATCCGTACGGACGGACCCGGACATGTCCGTTAATTTTCAACTTTTTATTTATTAATGCATATTGTTAAAGAGTTGTATATTTTTCATGGCTTTTGTTATTCAATTTATAAGCTATTTTACATCCATCTTATTCAAGTACGATTATATATATATATATATATATATATATGTTCCATCACATATTGATTTAACTACCAAATTAATAGAGAATCGAGCATAATAAAAAAGATTAAAACTAAAACACTAGCAAGAAGTATAGATGTCACATGAAATAAACGACATAGTTATAGTCTAAAAATTTGTATCTTGCATAATCTCAAAAGACTATCACAAAATATAAAAACACCAGTTATCAAATACTTCGAAAAAAAAAAACACTCTAAAGCGGACTGGAGTTGATTGACACCAGTTTTCTAAGTCCATATCCGTACACTAGTTATCAACGGTTGGTGTCTAAGAGGGATGAGTATCAACAATGTGAAGTTTAGGGTTTATTAGTTGTGAATCTTGATTTTTTTTTATTAAAGTAGAGTAAGTTAGAAAATTTTAATTTTTTAAAATTCATATTGAAAATAGCGGATATCCGCGGATATCCGCGGATATATCCGCTCCGGTCCGCTTAATTCCGTTATCCGTACGGAGCGGATATAAAAGCTCGCGATCAAACTGGACACTAATTTTCTAAGTCCATATCCGTACAAATTACGGACGAACCCGGATAGTCCGCGGACTTTGAGTCCGTTTTGACAGTACTAGGTGTTACAATCCATCCCCATTAGGACACAACGTCCTCGTTGGGGTTGATCCACATCATTCCTAGAATCTAAACGAATGCCCAGGGCTCTTATTTCCACAGATGTACTCGCGGTCGCAGGATTGCTCTGATACCATTTGTAATGTCCGGCCCCCGCCCCTGGATGAACTCGAAGAACGGTGGCAGGGCACCACGTCATTCACAATCGGTCTTAAGGCTGACCACTAGCCCCACAGACCACCATTACGCTTTCCAGCATGCTTTGTCATCACTCGCATGCTTTCCGGAAAAACTTCCCGGAAGGTCACCCATCCCAAGATTGTTCCAAGCCAAACACACTTAACTTTGGAGTTCTCAAGTCTTGAACTCTCAAAAAAAATTTGCACATTGGTGATATGAGTAGCAATTCAATTTCTTTTAACCCTGTTTCAATATGGATTGTTACAGGTCTGTGAAATATGATCTCAATGTCAGCCATTGTATATGATCTCAATGTCAGCGTGTACAAGGGAGTTGTTTGTTTATGCAGGAATTGTATGAAAGGATGTAAGCAGCAACACGGTTCCAATCTTTGGGTCCTACTTGGGCCTTCTTCAAGTCCATGAATGCAAGACCCTATCGAATAAATCAGAATAGTTAGCTGATGTTTAGTTTCTTAATCTCCAAGTTATTAGTTTTCTCTTTTAGGTAATACAGATAAGTCATATATATATGTACTACTGTGTTGCTTTTGAAAATAACAAAAGATGTTTATTCTTCTCAATAAATGTCACACTAACCAAGAACCCTAGACTTCTTTATATGGTATCAGAGCCTTTATTGGCCTCTACCTAGAGCAAATACATTAACACAAAATCAGCAAACAAACCTTATATCAGCTCGTGACTATTTAACATGGCTACATCGGATTCAGACAAACAGCTGAGCCTGAAACTTTACCAGAGTGGGGACCCTCTGCACCTTCAAAATTCAGACCATCCTGGAATGTCTTTGGTAAGCACTTCTCTCACAAGCAAAAACTTCAATACATGGAGTAGATCTATCAAAATAGCTTTGGGTGCAAAATCAAAACTAGGCTTTATTGATGGTAGTTGTGTAAAACCTGTTGAGGGTTCTGAAGATCTTGAACAATGGAGGAGAGTTGATTACATGGTAACCTCCTGGATATTGAACTCGATTTCAAAGGAAATTGTAGAGGCATTCTTATATGTCTCCTCATCTGCTCAACTGTGGACGGAGATAAAAGAGAGATTCGGAGAGGCGAATGGACCTCTTATCTATCAACTAAAAAGGGAAATCAGTTCTATATCACAAACCAACATGACTGTATCAGAATACTACACTAAACTAAAGATGCTGTGGTATGAGTTGTTGTGTCTTTTACCTCAACCTGACCACAACTGCAAAGCATCCAAAGAGTTGGTTGACATAATGTTTTCAGGCTAACTAATGGAGTTTCTAATGGGGTTACATGACAGATTTGACCCCATTAGAAACCAAATTCTGCTCATGGAACCTCTTCCAACCGTGAACAAAGCTTTTTCCATGGTCTCAAGAGTGGAAAAGCAAATGGAAGTGCAGATTCAACTCAGTGGAGAAAATAACTCAGCTGCCTTGTTTGTAAAATCTCAGGGAACCAACAGTGGTTTCAACTACAGAAAGAAAGAAGCGAGAAAGTCAGATAAGAAATGCTCTCATTGTGGTGGTGTTGGACATGTTAAAGAAGGTTTCTTCAAAATTATAGGTTATCCTAAATGGTTTAAATTACCAAAGGATCAAAGGGTTTCAAATGCTACCGGAAAAGGATATGCAAATGCAATTAGTTTGAATGCAGAAGAAAAGGGAAGAAATGACAACAACAGTGCAGGATCTAGTTCAGGAATATCCAGTGGAGAAGCACAGAACAATCATATGTCCAACTTAATTCAACAGGAGATCACGAAATTTATCAACAACATCAATCCTAACTTCTTAAATATGGTGAACATGATGGAATCCTCAGGTAATCACTTACAATTTGCTTTAAATGCATTTGATAATATTCTGAGTGAATCATGGATCATTGATTCGGGTGCATCAAACCATATGTCTGGGAATGCTGAATTATTTGAGTCTTTACATGATTTGAAAGTGGCATATAATGTGATGTTGCCTAATGATCCTGCACTGAAGGTTAAGAAGGCTGGAACTGTTATCTTACAACCCAACTTGGTGCTTATTGAGACTTTGTTCATCCCTGATTTCAAGTTCAACTTGATATCTGTTCACAAACTGACCAAAACAAATCATTTAAAATGTTGTTTTTTGTCATCTTCTTGTACACTGCAGGATCTCAACTTTGAACAGGTACTTGGTACAGGGAGATTGCAAGGAAATCTTTACATTTTGAATGCAAAAGGAGAATCACTTGGTGCTAGCTCATTTTCTAAGGAGTCATCTACTACCTTAGGACAACCTTCAATACCTTTCCATCGTTTTTCAGCTTTCTCAAGTCAAGTTCAGCCAAATAAATACAAGCTATGGCACAACAGATTAGGGCATGCTTCTATGAAATATCTAGAAAAAATACCTTGTCTCAATCTAGATGTTACATCTTCTAGTCTAGAACCTTGCAATGTATATCATTTAGCCAAACAATAAAGATCTTTATTTTCTAGAAGCTTAAATGTAGCCAATCATGTTTTTGATCTCATCCATATTAACTTATGGGGACCTTTCTTACAACACTCCATCTCTGGATCTCCATACTTTATTACCTTTGTTGATGATAAAAGTAGAGCTAGTTGGGTTTATTTCATTAAACACAAGTCACAAACCGTCAAAATCATTTCCAATTTTATAAAAGCCATTCAAACCTTATACAACATCACCATTAAAACTTTCAGATCAGATAATGGAAGTGAATTCACCTCCCATGCTTGTCAAGAGTTATTCAACCAACATGGAATAGCTCATCAAAAATGTACACCATACACCCCACAACAAAATGGCAGAGTTGAAAGGAAACACAAAGATTTACTGAACCTTGCGAGGAGTCTTCTATTCCAAGCAAACTTGCCACTAAAATTTTGGGCAGATGCTGTTCTCACAGCCTCTTACATTTTGAATAGACTGCCATCTTCTGTGATACAATGGAAAACACCATATGAGATCCTACAAAACAAACCACCAGATTACCATTTCTTGAAAACCTTTGGATCTCTTTGTTTTGTTAGCAACACTATACCACACAAATCCAAGTTTGACACAAGAAGCTTCAAGTGTGTATTCCTAGGTTATGTTCCATGTCAAAAGGCTTATAGAGCTTGTGAACCTCAAACTGATCCTGATATCAATTTACAAAGTGTATGTCCACGTGATACTGTCAATGCCAATTTTGAAAATGACCCAAACACAAACAATCTGCCACGTAGAGCTAGCACCGGAATAAAAAAACCACCCTCTTGGTTGTCAGACTTTGCATTCAATGTGGAGACTTCTTGCAATCTCATTGTACCAGAGACTTCTTCAAATGTTAAGCTACATCACCAACCAAAATTTAGTAAGTCTCATCTTTTTTTTCTAGCAAATATTAAACCTATCAACCAACCTAATACCTATCACCAAGCATCCAAATACGTAGAATGGCAAAATGCCATGAATGATGAGATAAAAGCATTGGAAACAAATCTGACGTAGGATGTGGTTGATCTGCCAAAGGGAAAGAAACCTAAAGGTTCCAAATGGATCTATAAAGTAAAACTTAATCCGGATGGGACCGTGGAGAGGTATAAGGCCAGGGTGGTCGCAAAAGGATATACTCAAGTGGCAGGGGTAGATTACTTCGATTCTTTCTTACCGGTAGCAAAAACAGTGACAGTGAGATTATTTCTGGCCATAGCTGCCACAAAAGGATGGATGGTGGAACAAATGGACATCAACAACGCTTTTCTACATGGTCACTTAAAGGAAGAAGTCTATATGAAGCCTCCTGAAGGATATGAAGTGCCAAAGGATTAAGTGTGTAGGCTGAAAAGATCGTTATATGGCTTGAAACAAGCCAGTAGGGAGTGGAATTGTGAATTAACCACTCATTTAACTTCACTGGGATTCATTCAATCAATGCATGACCATTGTTTATTTGTGAGAAATTCAGAAAACTCTTTTCTTGCATTATTGGTATATGTAGATGATTTACTGGTCATGGGACCTTCACTGTCAGACATTGAAGAGATAAAAAAATCATTACATGAAGCATTTACTATCAAGAAACTTGGTCCAGTCAAATATTTCCTAGGATTGGAAATTGCCCGCTCTGAAGAAGGTATGCTCATATCACAGCAAAAGTACATCAATGATCTGATCTCTGATGCAGGTTTGGAAGATTGTAAGCCAACAAGAACACCTCTTCCACCTGGATGCAAACTTGGTATTGATGCAGGGGAGAAACTAGAAAATCCAGAGATGTATAGAAGAGTATTTGGAAGGCTGCTCTACTTAGGTTTTACTAGACCTGACATCACCCATGCCACCCAAACCCTCAGCCAATTCATGTCTAATCCATGCAAATCTCACTGGCTAGCCACTGTCCATGTCCTGAAATATCTTCAAGGGTCATCTTCTTATGATCTCTACTATAAAAAAAATCAAGAACTGTCATTAACAGCTTTCTCAGATGCAGACTGGGCAAGCTGCATTGATAGCAGAAGGTCTCTGACTGGATTTTGTGTGTACATAGGAGACTCCTTGATATCTTGGAAAACCAAGAAACAAACAACCGTGTCACGTAGTTCAGCAGAAGCTGAATGTAGAGCATTAGCAACAACCTGTTGTGAACTCAAATGGATACACTATCTTCTCCAAGATATGCACTTGTCAATTCCTCTGCCAATAAATTTGTACTGTGATTCCATGCTGCAATCCACATTACAGCAAATCCGGTATTCCACGAAAGAACCAAACATCTTGAAATTGATTGTCATCTAGTCAGAGATGATTTTAAAGCAGGTTTTATTACTCCCAAACACGTTAAGAGTGAAGAACAAATCGGTGACTTCTTCACTAAGCCACTTCCTTCTTCAACCTTCAACTATCTATTTGGCAAGTTGGGCATGCTATTTATTGCTCCAACTTGAGGAGGGGGTGTGAAATATGATCTCAATGTCAGCCATTGTATATGATCTCAATGTCAACGTGTACAAGGGAGTTGTTTGTTTATGCAGGAATTGTATGAAAGGATGCAAGCAGCAACACGGTTCCAATCTTTGGGTCCTACTTGGGCCTTCTTCAAGTCCATGAATGCAAGACCCTATCGAATAAATCAGAATAGTTAGCTGATGTTTAGTTTCTTAATCTCTAAGTTATTAGTTTTCTCTTTTAGGTAATACAGATAAGTCATATATATATATGTACTGTTGTGTTGCTTTTGAAAATAAGAAAAGATGTTTATTCTTCTCAATAAATATCACACTAACCAAGAACCCTAGACTTCTTTATAGTAGAGTCCATAAGAAGATATCCCTTGAAGATATTTCAGGACATGGATAGTGGCTAGCCAGTGAGATTTAGATAGTCACAGTCTAAGGTATGATGTCCGAAATCCTCGTGAAACTGATAATAACATTCTATGTCCCATCTCGTAACTTCTCCTTGATCGGACTTATTTTTGCAGGAGGTCCTTTATTTGATCGCAGCCAAAATTTGGGCTCTTGTTAAATGGAGTAAACTTTTAGGAGATGGACTTCTTTATCCATTTCTACTAATCTATGGGAGTATATAGCGAGGTTGTATTATCCTTGCTTCCCGTGGAAGCTTGTTTCTAAAATCTCTTTGTTTTTCCTATTATCACGTGCTCCTCGTTTCCTCTTAAATGATTCTATCCCTCCTACAGTTTTTGCTTTAGTACTTCTCATCAGTTCGCACTTACTTTTATACCCTTTATAGGCTTGTGGATAAGTTATTTGGTTGCTTTCTTCAAAAGAGCTCCATAAGCTCCCATCCTGAAATTCTGTCAATTCTGCCATAAACTTTATAAGCGTCCATGAGACATTAATTTTTATTATTTAAAATTAAATGATAATAAAACGATACTAACTTAGTATTGTCCCATTTAAAAATTTTTAGATCCGCAAATGATCCCACCTCATTAAATATCAATATAATTGAACTCCCTTCAACAAGTTGACGGGAAGCAACTAAGCACAAGTGGCAGTGGCAATAAATCTATCTTCATTTGAATATTGACAATCCAATTGTGTATCCATGTGCAGTTGGTGGTTTTTTCCGTTATGTATCTCATACACAAATGTTCAATGGATCTCATCTCATCCCAATCTTGACTTTTTCAAATGCCGTACTCATAAATGTTTTTGGTTGGTTAATTAAAAAAAAGGGGTTGCATTAATAATAATAATAATAATAATAATCTCTTTTATATGTCCCAGCTCTACTTTGTAAATACAAATGAAGATTTTCTCCAATCTACATTATTGGCTATTAAAACTCACACCAAGTGGAGAGACTAAAAAGCTGTCTTGTGTCTATATAAACACATCACCAATTAAATGAATGTATCACTGCGAGACTCAATGGCTAGTCAAATATACGCAACATTCGATCTCGATGATGTTCTACAGATGAATCTATTGAGGTCGGAGACATCACAAGAAGAAGCAGATACGACGTCGGATCAACTTAACAATCTGGTGGTGTTGAGGGTTGTAGATGTGGTGGATGTTTGTTCGGTGTGCTTGGAAGATATTTCGACAGGTAAAGAGGTTCCGTGCGGACATGTGTTCCATGGTGGTTGTATATCCACCTGGCTCTCCATTTCTAGTTCTTGTCCTCTGTGCCGGAGCTCTAGCTTAATCTCCGGCCAGATTCCTCTCAAGTCTGATTAGTTTTGTTGTATCCTTTTGTTTCCTAACTTATATTTATATATATATTTTTTAAAAAATATATTTTTGGCTATCAGGACTGCATTTACACCTCTCAATAACAGTGCTTCGAGATTATATATATGCAATTCAGAGTGAAATGTTCTTGTGATAAAGAATGAGTATATTATAGAAAATATCCCACTTAATTAATAAAATACCCATCTTTATAATAATTATTATATACCATCTAATTACTATATATATATATATATTTAATTTTATTCATTTTAATATTTCATCTAATCTATAAATAAATAAATTAACCAGCACATATAAAATTACCAGTGAAAACATGGTCGGCATATGTACTGTGGTATCAATGCCAAAGAGCATTTTAAAATTTGTTATAATTTGTTGAGTCCCAATCCAATCTTAAATGAGCCGAGACACGAGTTTTTGAGTCACGAGTTTTAAAACTAAAAGTTCGCAAATTTGTTAAGTTTATACGAGTCTAATATATTATATATTTATATATTTTAATACAATTATATTCAAATAATAATTTATTTTATATATTTTAATGAATCAAGTCCAAGCCGAGTTTCCGAGTCGAGACTGAATTTATATATAAACTCGTGAGCCCAAGCTGGAGCTTGGATGCCAAAAGCTTGGCAAGCCTCGAGCTGAGCCCGAGCTTGAGCTATTGATAAACGAGCCAAACCCGAGCCTATATGAGCTCTGGCTCGGCTCGGATACACCTCTACGTCTCATATATATATTTTAAAGTTTTTTACACCCTTCCAAAAAACTGTTTTAGAATATTTTATACACAGCAAAATATGAAAATTTTCGAACTATACCCATTTTAAAAAATAATTGAAAGTTATCTCATTTAAAAAAAAAAGAAATTGGACCCATATTTGAATTGAAAGTAGTTTTCCAATGTCGAAAGTTGTTTTCAGTGTGGAAAGTTTGATTTTGATTTTAAACTTCACCACCTTTATTAATAATTAACGACCTAATAGGGTAAATTTAAACCAAATCTTCCACCAAATATGGAATTACAAAAATACCCTTAAATTCAAATCTTCCACCAAATGTAGATACACTTACGAATTCAAAATAATTTTTAAAAGATTTTCGAAACTGGGCCCAGATTTGAATGAAAGTGGTTTTAGGTTAACACGTTTGTAAGGTCATATGTGTATAAGAGCAATTATGTAAACTTGTAAGTGTATCGGATTATTTGTTGTATGATTTATGTGGTGGTGTATTTGTTCTTTGATTTTATGTGTTGAAACATTAATCTGCAGCAACATTTATAGGAAGAAAGAGTGGAGTTATGTGACATTTATCAAATGTCCTCGTTGATCAATATAAATAAATTTGAAATCAGGAGTATTTTTATATTTTCACATTTGGTGAAAGATTTGGTTCAAATTTAATTTATGAAATAAACTTATATTTATTTTGAAATTTTAATAAAAAAATAACAAAATTAAAATATATTATTTAATGAAAAAATAAAAAAATATTTATTTTAAATTTGTATTAAAAATATAAAATTATTTTTATTTTTATTTTTTCATTAAATAATAGATTTTAATTTTTTATTTTTAATTAAAAATTCAAAATAAATATGAATTTATTTAATATATTATTTATTTAAAAAATAAAATGAAATAAATTGATATTTATTTGAATTTTATTTATCAAAGATAATAAATTAAAACGTATTATTTAATTTAAAATTAAAATAATTTATTTTTATTTTAATTTTTATTAAAAATAACGTAGTTTAATATTTGGTTAATAATGATGCTATAAAAGTAAATATTTAATACAATTAATAAAAACAATATAGAAATAGAGTAAAACCACCAAACCTTTACCCAAAACCACTTTTCACATGAAATGGGTACGATTTCAAATTATTTTTAAAAGTGAGTGGATTTTTGAATTATTTTTATAAAACGGGTGGAAATACGAAAATACCCTTACTTTTAAAATCTTTTACACCATTCCTTCACTGTTTTCGAGTTTTTTATAAACCTCCAAACAAATAGGCTTCGATAAGTACATAATAACTTATGGAAAGATGTTTGTAAATGAATAACGACATAATAATTCATGGAAAGATGTTTTTAAGTGAATAATTCATGGAAAGATGTTTTTAAGTGAATAAGGACTTGTGTATATGTATACTTCGGATTTAAAAAAAAATGGTTAAACGATATTAGTAATATAAAATTAAAAAAAAATTAGGATTTATTATTAAATTAAAAAGAAAAATTACTCATATCTATAAAGTGAAATGGAGTGAGTCAACTACGATGGTAAAATAGTGGTCGTTGGCCATCGTTGGTGGATCAGTAATTAGATCGTTGTTTAAGTGATAATGTAAGGGTTGGTGTCGGCGACTTGACTTGTTTTGTTGGAGTTTTGATCTTTGAGTTTGGCAATGAGGATTTGAAATTCGAAGAAAATACCTTGGTTTGAATTAAATTGTGTAGGTGGGGTACTCATTTTTAAAAAATTAAAATTATAAATAAAAAAAATATAAGCTGAAGCTTTAATTAAATAGATATAGATAGGATACTATTTTTAAATTATTAAAAAAAAACTGAATAATAGAGAGGCTCGAGAGGGTTCGAACTCTAGGATCCGCCCATGATGAAAGTTATTGCTACAAAAATTCTCATGTGCAGTGTAAAACGCCACAATTTATTTTTTATTATATGAAAATGAGGGAGTCATAAATATATTTGTGACGTTTTTATATCGCCACAGATATGATATAGTTATGCCGGTATAAAAATGTCACAAGTATTCCAATTATAATGGTTGAAAAACACCACGATAGATATTGCTAATGTAATTGTGGGTACCGATAATTGTGCAAAATTTTCACTTAGGCACTTTAACTTTGCAGGGTTTCATATAGATACTCCAACATGCAAATCACAAGTCATTTAGATCCTTTGGTTGATGTGGCGCAATCTGTGAGCAATACCTATATAAAATATCATAAAGTTTAAGTATCTATATAAGATCTAATTTTCAAGTTAGAAAACCTATATATGAAACCTTGCAAAGTTGGAGTACCTATATAAGGATCTAATTTGCAAGTTGGAGTACTTATATGAAACCTCGTAAAGTTGAAGTACCTAAGTGAAAATTTTGCACGACTATAGGTACCCACAATTACATTATCCCTAAAAATAAGTAAAAACCTTCTTAGTAGTTCGTCCATCTTTCCATACCAAGTACAATTAACATTGTAATTCTTTAGTTATATGGATCCATGAAATTATCATAAATTTATGATCTCCGTACAATAAATATTTTTTATCATTACCCAATCATAAAAATCCATAATTTTTGTTATTAATTATTTATGAAAAACTATTAAGTTTAAGATTTCTTAATAAGAATTTTTTTTAAAATATATTTTTTAATTATGATTGTTCAATCCATGAACCGCCACGATTATATGATTCGTAGCGGTTTATTCCATGAACCGCCACAATTATGTCACTTGCGGCGGTTCATATAGTGAACTATCACGATTGATTTCAATGTGAACCACCTCAATTATATCATTCATAGCGGTTCTTATAGTGAAACGCCCCAAGACTTCAATTGTGGTGGTTTATCGAGTGAACCGTCATGAATCATATAATTGTGACAGTTTTTCAATATACCGTCTCAATTGTGGTGCTTTTTCATACAAGGCATAGACACATATCTTATTTAACATGAATTTGTCATCAAACAATACAGTGTAATAAATACTTCATATCATTACATCAAATAATCTTATATATCTATATAATAACTTATTATAGAGCATGTATAATATGCATAATACATATAATATACACACGCATAAATCACCAAGATTCATTTAAATGCCAACAACTTTAAACCACTCATTTTACGTTTCTCCATGATCAATAGAGTAGCCATTTATTACCTTACGGTTTTAATTATCTAGTAATCTATATATTATATAAAGGAGAATCTCTCTGCGGGTCCACCACAGTGATGTGGCACTGCTGAGAGCTCTCAATTGGGTTGAAAAAGAGCAGAAATAGAAGATTTTGAAATTTTTATATATTTAACCAATGAGAGCAATACACGTGTCTTGACTTTTCAATGTAAGATTCCAATTAATTTCGTTGGTTTTTCTTCCCACATTCACTTTTCATTAATTTGTTTTCACTTTCTCTTCCTCTACATCCGTTCTATTTTCTTCACTCGAGAAAATTTATTCCGATCTGAATTTATATATTCTCGAAAATATGATACAAAGCCATAATTCACAAACAGAGAAACGCAGCCTGGAAGTGAAACAGGAAAGCTGATGACCAACCAAATCCCACTTCCTATCAATCACAATCTGGAGGAATTGGACACAATCCGGAGGAATCGGACCCGCAATTTAGAAGTTTACTCTCGCTAAGTACTCATCTACTCCTTTTTATAAGCCCAAGCGTCGTCGGAAATCTAAGTGAATCTTCATCACAGTTAGTTTAGAATAAATGAGATCCTTATTTTCTTTATTAGATTATCACCTTAATTGAAAACGATTATTCGATTTCGTGATTCACATCCTATTTTTCCAATTCAATTAAAAGCTGCTGATGTTGTCTGTCACTTCCATTATTAATTTTCCTTTTCATTTGATGGTTGAAAGAATATAACAATGTCTCTCTGCGGGTCCACCACAGTGATGTGGCACTGCTGAGAGCTCTCCATTGGGTTGAAAAAGACATAAAATAGAAGATTTTGAAATTTTTATATATTTAACCAATGAGAGCAATATACATGTCTTGACTTTTCAATGTAAGATTCCAATTAATTTCGTTGGTTTTTTCTTTCCCACATTCACTTTCATTAATTTGTTTTCACTTTCTCTTCCTCTTCATCCGTTCTATTTTCTTCACTCGAGAAAATTTATTCCGATCTGAATTTATATATTCTTGAAAATATGATACAAAGCCATAATTCACAAACAGAGAAACGGAGCCTGGAAGTGAAACAGGAAAGCTGATGACCAACCAAATCCCACTTCCTATCAATCACAATCTGGAGGAATTGGACACAATCCGGAGGAATCGGACCCGCAATTTAGAAGTCACTCTCGCTAAGTACTCATCTACTCCTTTTTATAAGCCCAAGCGTCGTCGGAAATCTAAGTGAATCTTCATCACAGTTAGTTTAGAATAAATGAGATCCTTATTTTCTTTATTAGATTATCACCTTAATTGAAAACGATTATTCAATTTCGTGATTCACATCCTATTTTTCCGGTTCAATTAAAAGCTGCTGCTGTTGTCTGTCACTTCCATTATTAATTTTCCTTTTCATTTGATGGTTGAAAGAACATAACAATGTCTCTCTGCGGGTCCACCACAGTGATGTGGCACTGCTGAGAGCTCTCCATTGGGTTGAAAAAGACATAAAATAGAAGATTTTGAAATTTTTATATATTTAACCAATGAGAGCAATATACATGTCTTGACTTTTCAATGTAAGATTCCAATTAATTTCGTTGGTTTTTCTTCCCACATTCACTTTTCATTAATTTGTTTTCACTTTCTCTTCCTCTTCTTCTGTTCTATTTTCTTCACTCGAGAAAATTTATTCCGATCTGAATTTATATATTCTCGAAAATATGATACAAAGCCATAATTCACAAACAGAGAAACGCAGCCTGGAAGTGAAACAGGAAAGCTGATGACCAACCAAATCCCACTTCCTATCAATCACAATCTGGAGGAATTGGACACAATCCGGAGGAATCGGACCCGCAATTTAGAAGTTTACTCTCGCTAAGTACTCATCTACTCCTTTTTATAAGCCCAAGCGTCGTCGAAAATCTAAGTGAATCTTCATCACAGTTAGTTTAGAATAAATGAGATCCTTATTTTCTTTATTAGATTATCACCTTAACTGAAAACGATTATTCGATTTCGTGATTCACATCCTATTTTTCCGGTTCAATTAACAGCTGTTGTTGTTGTCTGTCACTTCCATTATTAATTTTCCTTTTCATTTGATGGTTGAAAGAACATAAGAATGTCTCTCTGCGGGTCCACCACAGTGATGTGGCAGTGCTGAGAGCTCTCCATTGGGTTGAAAAAGAGCAGAAATAGAAGATTTTGAACTTTTTATATATTTAACCAATGAGAGCAATATACGTGTCTTGACTTTTCAATGTAAGATTCCAATTAATTTCGTCGGTTTTTCTTCCCACATTCACTTTTCATTAATTTGTTTTCACTTTCTCTTCCTCTTCATCCGTTCTATTTTCTTCACTCGAGAAAATTTATTCCTATCTGAATTTATATATTCTCGAAAATATGATACAAAGCCATAATTCGCAAACACAGAAACGCAGCCTGGAAGTGAAACAGGAAAGCTGATGACCAACCAAATCCCACTTCCTATCAATCACAATCTGGAGGAATTGGACACAATCCGGAGGAATCGGACCCGCAATTTAGAAGTCACTCTCGCTAAGTACTCATCTACTCCTTTTTATAAGCCCAAGCGTCGTCGGAAATCTAAGTGAATCTTCATCACGGTTAGTTTAGAATAAATGAGATCCTTATTTTCTTTATTAGATTATCACCTTAATTGAAAACGATTATTCGATTTCGTGATTCACATCATATTTTTCCGGTTCAATTAAAAGTTGTTGTTGTTGTCTGTCACTTCCATTATTAATTTTCCTTTTCATTTCATGGTTGAAAGAACATAACAATGTCTCAGTTTCAGGTCTCAATCACACACTCCATCACCAGTTTCTCAACTGCTGACCAATAGTTCTATTATCGGGAGATTGGCTTCGATAGATGCATTGAAGCCAAACTCCTATTTTTCTTCTGAAGGTGAGCTGCTCTCTCACTTTGATCTGAGGTGTAGTTTGTGTAGTAGTAGAATTAATTTTCATGTGAAAGCATGCAATTGAGAGCGAGATGGGTTAAATGGATTTCACGTTTTGAACCAATCAAACCATAATCTCATCAAGGTCATTCTCCAGATCATGGAAAGGTAAAATTTTATTTTTTATTTGTTTTGTTGCTTTTCTCAATTTGGGTCTCCTTAGTTTTGATTCATTGGTTCCTCTGTTGGGTTTGTTTGTTGCATGAAAATGCAATTGCGTATTTAGGAGTTGATGTTTTACGTTGGCTGTTGGTTGCTGAGAAAACTGGAACAATGTGCTTAAGGAAATAATTTTGATTGTCATTTTGTTGTGTTTTAATTTATTTTTTATTTTGTTCAAGTGTTCCATACCTGAAATGACTTTTCTTTTGAAATTTATCATTTTGGTTTTCCTAATCCATGGATTTTTTAAAATTTAAATGACGTTTATATTATAGATTTGGTGAGTAGTTTTGTTATTTTGATGGGTATTGTTTGTTGTTTGCAATGTCCTAACCTTTAAATAGGAAAGGTTGGTAGCGTGGCTATTGATGTACTGTGGGGTGTTTTGCTTTTGCCTGGTCTAATTTGTGCGCAATCAAGGTGTGATTTATGAAATTCTTGGTGGACAGAGTCTATTTGTGTAATATTTATGTTTGTAATATTATCTTGGATCCAAATTTTAGAGCAGTAGAGACTTTCTTTGCAAAAGATTTTGTTTCTCAATGTGTCTGTTTGATTTTACTCTTTTTTTATTGTATTTTTTTAGTTCAGTTTAGAGATTGAAAATAAGAGAAAGATGTACAATGAATACATCAATATATTGTTCCTAATGGGTGCAACTGTTTTTAAAATTTCTTCTGGCTGCCCTATTGCAGATGGATTTACTTTTGATTGCTTATTGCTGCTGACTGGACTTTTCATCAGTGAAGACGCTTTAAGTATCTGGGTCTGTCCTTCCACTGGTACTTTTGTTTCATTGCCTAAATTTTAGTGCTTGTGTCTGGCAATTTTTTTTTCTTTCCCTTCCTATACTTTGGTACTTTATTCTTCAATTAAGCTAGATGTTAGTATTCATTCAATTTGAAGGTAAATTTTGGTTCTTTGTCCGGATATGTTATTGATATACAAATTTTCAAATCTCTTAAATTCAAAAATCATGTCTCAAAATCAATCTCATATATATATATATATATATATATATATATTATATATATATATAGTAACTCTTTTACCCACATCCATTTTCAAAATGGGAAGCTTCATTTTTTATTATATAAATATTTTCTCTTTTATTTTATTTTATATTTTTGTAACTTAATTTCATTTAGTTACTTTTTATTCCATAATATTTTATTTATTCATTCTTATGAATCCATCAAAATTTAAAATAAAAAATAAAATTTTTATAAATAATTTGGATTCTAAATTTTAATTAAAATTATTCTGATATTTTGTTTAACATTTTATCGTGAGTTCAATGTAGTTTATTTATTTTAAGAAAATAATAATAATTTATGACGACACTATTTGATAAAAATGAACATTAGTAAAAAAATTGTATGATGTTAACAATCTCATTAGAATTCTAATGTTACTTTTAATTGTATTAATTTATTTAGTAATTTTTTTAAAACTGAAATTATTATTATGAATATATTTAAAAAGATAGTATAAAAATTTTGTTATTTTTTTTATAATTATTATATTTCTAAAATCAAATATAATTGGTCTTATATCCATCAATAAAAATATTTATTTAGATAACAATTAAAAAACTTATTAATATTAAATTGTATTTAATTATTAATCTCTTTATTATGCTGAAATATTTTTGTATTCGGATCAAACTCTGGAAATTATTATTGTAGCATTTTTTTTTTAAATTAACTTATTTGGTTATCATTCTTATTTAATTATAGTAATGTAATCATTGCAAAATGCTCATACATTCCTATTTAAGAACAAATATCAGTTTATTTTCCCATGGATGACTATAAAAATGATGTTACCTTTTCCATCTATAACATTATTTTATATTTATATTATTGATTTCAAGTGGTTAAAAAAAGTATATTAACATAATCAATCCTGCGCAATGCGCGGGGTACATATACTAGTTTAAAAAATATTATACAGCATGTAATATGCACATATAAACCATCCATATATTGAATGTTTCACTAGTTATTTTTAAAAAAATCTAAAAAATCATAAAATTCACTCCAAACTATTCCCATTTTTTTTCATCATTACGGTAGCTAACTATAGTCATTAAGTGTCTAACACAACATTTAGTGAGGTTGTTCAGTTCATAAGTAAAATTACTAGCGAAATAAGTAACGCTCGTTTCGATTCCTACAATTTAATGATCATTACTTATCTCTATATATCTTATTACAGATCTTATTATTTATCTTTATAATAAACACATAAATCATTACTATTAAACCTCCTATAGTTCACCTATATCATACATAAGTACATTCATATCTCTTCTAGCAATTGAGTCATTTTATTTGCAAGATATGCTCTTTAGAACAGTTCACACCATTCAACAATACTTCAATCATATTATATTAGTTAGAAGCCATGTATAATATTATGTAACCATATATTAAGTCATTTTATTTGCAAGACATACAGTCATGACTCAACACATCCAGTTCTTAAGATTACGAATACTAGTTTCACATTCATTATGGAGGTTAAATTTTAACCAAATCTTCCATCAAACATGAAATTATAAAAATATCTTTGAATTCAAATCTTCCACCAAATGTGGATACACTTACGAATTTAAAAGAATTTGTAAAAGAATTTTGAAACATGATCTAGATTTGAATCGAAAATGGTGTTAGGTTGACACTTTTATAAAGTTATATCCATATAAGAGAAATTATATAATCTCGTAAGTGTATTAGATTATTTGTTGTATGATTTCTATGATGTTGTATTTGTTCTTTGATTTTATGGGTTGAAAAATTAATTAGCAACAACATTTTTCTGAAAATATGATGGTAAGTGTATAGAAACCTATAGACATAGTTATATAAGTGTATGAAAACGTTCCACCTTTCAAAGTAACTATTTTAGAGTTTTACAAATCTTCTAGAGTAATTGTTTTGGAGTTTTTTATATACCTCAAAACATATTCTTTCATAAATTTTATAACATCCAGCCCCCGCCCCTGGATGAACCAGAAGCGAGGTGGCAGGGCGTCACGTCATTTACAATCAGTCTTAAGGCTAACCACTAGCCCACAAACCACCATTACGTTTTCCAGCATGTTTTGTCCTCACTTGCATGCTTTCCAGAAAAACTTCTCTTAAAGTCACTCATCCCAAGATTGCTCCAAGCCAAGCACGCTTAACTTTGGAGTTCTCAAGCTCTGGGCTCCCGAAAAACAATGTGCACATTGGTGATATGGGTAGCAATTCAATTCCTTTTTACCCTGTCTCAATATGGGGAATCCAACCCCCTTAGGACACAATGTCCTTGAAATTTACCTGGATCAAACAGATGATGATACCGAGCACGCATGGACTCTTCAGTCTCCCATGTTGCTTCTCTAACCGCGTGATTCCGCCACAACACCTTTACTAAAGGCACTAATTTCCTCCTCAATTCTTTTACATCCCCCGCCCTCGGATGAACCCGAGGTGCGGCAGCGGGGCGCCACGTCATTACTTTATCGAGCTTAAGGCTGATCACTAGCCCCACAGATCACCATTACACTTTCCAGAATGCTTTATCCTCACTCGCATGATTTTCGGGAAAATTTTCCAAAATGTCACCCATTCCAAGATTACTCCAAATCAAGCATACTTAACTTTGGAGTTTTCAAGTTTTGGACTCCCAGGAACAACGTACACATTGGTTTTGTTATTTTATACGTTTTAAGATTACAATAAGATAATTCGCATCCCATTACATATTGAATAAAAAAAAATTAAAGGTCAAATAAAAGAAACAGGCTTGTGTTAGTATCGGTATAATTGAACTCTTCTCAATAGGTTGACCTGAAGCACCTAAGCACAAGTGGCAGTGGCAATGGATCTATCTTTATTTGAATTTTGACAATCCAATTGTGTATCTATGTGCAGTTGGAGTTTCGGACCAAATTGAATCGGACTCGACCCGTCGGCTCGGTTTCACTACACCCATACGTCTCAATCCTGACTTTTTCAAATGCGGTAATCGTAAATGTTTTTGGTTGGTTAATAAAAAATTGGTTGCATTATTATTATTAATAATTTATTTTATATGTACCCACTCTACATTGTAAATATAAATGAAGATTTTCTCCAATCTGTATTATTGGCTATTCAAACTCGCACCAACGTCAGAGAGACTAATTAAGGCCATGCGCTGTCTATAAAAACACACCACCTATTGGCTGTGCCTTAACATTAAATGAATGTATCAGTCTGAGACTCGATGGCTAGTCAAATATACGCAACATTCGATCTCGATGATGCTCTACAGATGAATCTATCGAGTTCGGAAACTTCAGAAGAAGTAGATACGACGTCGGATCAACCTAACAATCTGGTGGTGTTGAGGGTTGTAGATGTGGTGGAGGTTTGCTCGGTGTGCTTGGAAGATATTTCGACAGGTAAAGAGGTTCCGTGCGGACATGTGTTCCACGGTGGTTGTATATCTACCTGGCTCTCCATTTCTAATTCTTGTCCTCTGTGCCGGAGCTCTAGTTTAATCTCCGCCCAGATTCCTCTCAAGTCTGATTAGTTTTGTTGTATCCTTTTGTTTCCTAACTTATACTTTTGTATTTTTTTAAAAATATATTTTGGCTATCATGACAACATTTTCACCTCCTAACAACAGTGCTTCGAGATTATATACATACGATTCAGAGTGAAATGTTCATGTGATAAAGGAGTATATTATAGAAAATATCCACTTAATAAATAATTGGTGATACACCATCTTCCAATTACTAAATTATATATATATATATATATATATATTTAATTCATTTTAATATTTTATCACATTTATAAATAAGTATGGTCCTTCCCATTCTCATATTAGTATAAGATTGTCCGCTTTAGATCAGGGTCGAGTTCGCACTAATTTATTTTTGGATATCACCACCCAAAAATCCTCAAACTAAAAGAATTTTTTGGATATTTTATATACAAATTATTATTCTCTTATACTACCGATGTAATATTGGGTTTTACATTCGAACACGAATTATGCTACACATACAAAATGATCTGTGAAAACATCGTAGGCATATTTATTGAAACTTGGTATCAATTCATCCTCCGAAGTGTTGGGAAAATAGGCTAGCTCTGATACCACTTGTTGACCAAATCGGTGATCCATTGCAGCGGAGACGAGTATTGGTAACCACAAAGTAAAACAACATACACAAGACAAGAAATAGAGTTAGAAATAAGACACAAGGTTTTTACGTGGAAACCCGAAATGGGAAAAAACCACGGTCGTCAGGACGACGAGAGACTAATTCACTATGTAACAATAAAGCGACAGTTACAACCAGAATATCACTCTCTCACTCCCCAATCCAATTACATTGGTTACAGTCTCACACAAAAGCTCTCCCAATATGGCTCTCACAGGATAACAAGACTCGATCCTAAAACTCAAGATCTCCATAGTTCCCAGGCCCCATGGGACCCCTCCCAAACCTAACCAACTAGATCTACATTGTTCTCTCAGGATATCTAATAATAGATACAAGCATCATATTTATAGCATTAGATTATTTATTCACAAAGTAATCCTAAACCATTAAGAAAATCTTTTCCTATTTAGAATTTTCAAGGATTTCTTTCCTAATTAGAATCCCACATTAGGAAATACAATTTCTAATCAAATATGACACTTCCAAAACAGTTTTCGAATATTGTCCAAATTACCAACCAATTATGGATACCGGAATATACCCAAATTTTTGTCAAAATCCTAACACAAAGAGCCTTTCAATATTTGTTAAGAATTTTTAAATGGTGCACAGTAACTTTTAGTACATATTCTTAACGTTTCTCATGTATCTTTTAGGCTCTGTTTGAATAATGGTTTTGTATGGTGTGGTTTAGGTTATTAATAATTTATACCATGTTTGGATGGTAGGTTGGGTTGACATGGTTTAGTTTTGTTTAGTTATACGTAGGTTGATTTGACTGGAATTTGCAACCTATCATTTTAGGGTGTTATCATATGTTAGTATTTTTTACTTTCCAAAATTATCCTTCTAATATAAAGAATATTACAAAAATATCATGATGCATTGTTTAACTATCTTAGTATTTTACGAGTGCATTTTACATTTTATTTTGGGAGTGTTTAATTTTATTTAATTAATTTATATATTTATTTAATATATTTAATTTAGTTATTAAAGATAGAGTTTTGGTTATTTATTTGATTTAACAATTTTTTTAAACATATTTTATTTGGTCAATTGAGATAGTTGTGGGCAATCTTCAAATATATTTTAGTTTTATTTTATTAATTTTATATATTTTTAAATATATTTATATGGTTCTCAATAAAATATTAAAATATATTAAATTAATAAAATAAAACTAAATCTAATTAAAATATTAAAATATTAATATTTAGTTAAAATATTAATATTTAGTTAGGTCTTTTTTTTACTAATATCTCACTAAATCTAATTTACAAATTTTAAATATTAAGTCTTTTTTAAATAAATAAGTGATTTCATTTATTTTTTATGTTTATATTTCATTTATATAATATAATATATTTTTATTACTATTTTACTCTTTAATAATAAAAAAAATATTTGAACAACCCACTCATTTTATTTTTTTTTAAAATATAATTTATAAATTTAAATGTCATGGCTGAAATTATTTTATTAATTACTTAATTTCTGATTAAAAAGTAAAATTTTAAATAATTAATTTTAAGAATTTTTTCAATTTTGATATTGTAAAAGTAAATTAATATGGAAATACAATTAGTATTTAAATATGTCTAATCTAATTAGAATAAGTGGATTAAAAAAAAATATTTTCAACATTTTAAATGAAATTTAAAAGGAATCTCAAAATTACATTAAAATAGATTAAAATATTAAAAAGAAAAAATAAACGACGCATTAGTTTTTTAGTTTATTATATTAGTCAAATAAATAAATCAATAAAACCATAATGTGTAAAATTAAAAATAATAAGTGATGTAAATACTATACACAAGGGTATTGTGGTCAATTTACATTCTTTAAATTCATACCATATTATCAATCCAAACAAAAAATTTGACTATACTGTAATGAATTACATCATCCATCCAAATAAGATTTTAGTACTATACGAAATAATATCGAACTAAACTATACTGTACGAAACATCAGTGACAGCCATCCAAACAAAGCTTTAAGGGTGGGTGGTCATTTTCCCGCCACATATAATATAAGTTAGTAACATAATATATATTTTCTACAACATAGTATTTGTTTTCTTAAAGTAAGTTTTCAATTTATTGTACTATAAAAAGACGACCACAATGTTCTAAAAATTTAAATAAAAAATAATTATATATTGTTTTTGAAAATTCAATATTTTTAACGTTTTCATTGTTATTATAATATTATACGGTTTGAAATTTCTTTTTTTAAAAAATAATAATCTCGCTTATTTTTAAATTTAAATGCATAGTTGATAAAATATTGGGAATAAATAATATAAACAAATAAAAATTAAAAATATCTAAGAGCATTTTTAGTGGTATATTTATTTACAATTTATCCAAGGTCACATCGACCCTTCGACGATATTTTAAAAAATAGAGTTCATGATAGAGATGGGAAAAAAAATTGAAACCGAACCGAACTGAATCAACGTGTTCGATTCGGTTCGGTTCGGTTTTTTTAGTGAATTCAGTTAGTTTCGATTTTGATGGTAGGAAACCGATTATTTTTTCAGTTCAGTTCAATTTTGATTTAAACAGGAAAAATAGTTAAATTAATTCAATTTTTTTAGTTTTGTTGGGTTTTGAACCAAACCAAATCGAACTGATATTTTTCAGTTTGGATTTCCTATTTCGAAACCGAAAAATTTTTTGATCGGTTCAGCTGAAAATCGAATCTAACCAAACCGAATCATGTCCACCACTATCTAGTCGTATCGTCTATTTTGAATATCCAGTTGACGTGACAAATTTTAAAATAGATATTGTTCATCAGACTTTCTATATTAGATGGTCAAGTAAACATGCTAACTCAGCTTTTTATATTATTTTATTAGATTTTTAGTGTTATAAATTATTTTTATTATTGTAAAAGAATTTAATTTTAATTAAATTTCTATTAATTAAAAAAAAAAAGGTAACTAGTAACCAAATTATTTCTAAATTACATATCTATTATTAAAAGTTTTATTACACCATCATTTACCATTTTTATTTTGTATCTTCACATTATTTCACGCTCATATTTAATTAGAGATGCTTTCATATAAAAACTCCTCCCATTTCTATAATTTGAACTTTGTTGTAAAAAGAAAATAGAAGTGGGGTAGAAAAAGGCAGTTCAATAGTAACCGGAAATAGATTCAGATCAGAAAGTTAACCTGGTAATTCTTCTGGTATTCTTGGATCTTGGAATATTAGCAAACAACCAAATTGTGAATATAACTTTACAAATAGAAGCAGAGAGATAATGAGAGAATTGAAGTAGAGTGTAATTGTGCAGAGAAGAAATAAGAGAATTGTTCTCTACTATTCTTTGATATTGATCTGATATATATAGAGTACAAAGGCTCCACGTGTCTATTTGCATGCATATCTTACTTGCATGTATTACACATAGAAGTAGGAGGTGGAATCCACCACATGCTCACAACACTCCCCCTTGGATTCCACCTATTAACTGCCTCGTTAAAACCTTGCCAGAAAAACCCAGTGGGATAAAAACTGGACGAAGGAAAAAGAGTACAGTTGTGGAATCCAATTACAAAAAACTTCCCCTGATGATTACACCCATAATCTAATCTACTAATCTGGAGAGCTTTCGCATTCCGATCTCGTAAACGAGCTTTTCGAACTTTGATGTCGGTAACGATTTCGTTAGTAGATCAGCTAGATTATTGCAGGATCTGATTTGCTTCACATCGATCTGACCCGTATTTTGAAGCTCGTGGGTGTAGAAGAATTTTGGGGAAATGTTCTTGGTTCGATCTCCTTTGATGTAACCTCCCCGAACTTGGGCGATGCATGCAGCATTATCTTCAAAAATGACAGTTGGCCCATTCGTAGTTTCGGAGATACCACATGATTTCTGGATATGTTGGATCATCGATCTCAACCAAATATACTCTCGACTGGTTTCGTGTAATGCCAAGATTTCAGCATGATTTGAGGACGTGGCTACTAAAGTTTGTTTCGTAGATCTCCAAGAGATCGCAGTACCATTATACGTAAAAATATAGCCAGTTTGAGAACGTCCTTTATGCGGATCCGAAAGGTATCCAGCATCGGCATAACCAGTCAAACCCAGAAATTTATCAGAATTCGTATAAAATAATCTCAAATCTTTCGTACCCTTCAGGTAACGCAAAATATGTTTGATTCCATTCCAATGACGACGGGTTGGTGCAGAACTATATCTCGCTAATAAATTCACAGCAAACGAGATATCTGGCCTCGTACATTGTGCCAAATATAACAAAGCACCAATCGCACTCAAATATGGTACTTCAGGACCAAGTAATTGTTCGTCATCATCTTTCGGTCGGAATGGATCCTTTTTGGGATCAAGTGTTCTTACAACCATAGGTGTACTCAATGGATGGGCATCATCCATATTAAATCTTTTCAGAAGCTTTTCAATGTATGCTGATTGATAAACCAATATCCCATTTGGTTTATGTTCAATTTCCAGACCAAGACAATATTTTGTTTTTCCCAAATCTTTCATTTCAAATTCCTTTTTCAGATATTCAGCAGTTTGTTGGATCTCTTCTGGAGTCCCAATGATATTCATATCATCCACATAAACTGCTATAATTGCAAACCCAGACCCTGATTTCTTAATGAAGATACACGGACATATTGTATTATTCTGGTATCCTTCCTTAACCAAATACTCACTCAGGCGGTTATACCACATTCTCCCAGATTGTTTCAATCCATACAGGGATTTTTGTAACTTTATGGAATACAAGTTTTGAGATTTTGATCGATGGGATTCAGGTAATTTCAGTCCTTCTGGGAGCTTCATGTAAATATCAGAATCAAGTGACCCATACAGATATGCAGTGACTACATCCATTAAACACATTTCCAGTTTTTCAGCAACTGTAAGACTTAACAGAAATCGAAATGTGATTGTATCCATGACTGGGGAATACGTTTCATCGTAATCAATTCCAGGTCTTTGTGAGAATCCTTGTGCAACCAAACGTGCTTTGTATCTCACAATTTCATTTCTTTCATTTCGTTTCCGAACGAATACCCATTTGTAACCAACTGGTTGAACATCTTCAGGTGTTTGAACTATGGGTCCAAAAACTTTCCGTTTATTCAACGAATTTAATTCTGCCTGGATTGCTTCTTCCCATTTTTTCCAGTCATGCCTATTTTTACATTCTTGGATATCACGTGGCTCATAATCATCATATGAAATACTAACTGCCACTGAATATGAAAATAAATCATCAACGATTGTTTCATTTCGATTCCAAGTCTCTTGGATGAAGTCTATGGAAATTTCTTCATTTTTTGATTCTGGTATTTCCGTATTATTTTCTCCTTCTGGGAGGCTATTTTCAGGAATCTCATCAACTTTTGGGATTTCATCAGATGTGGTTTTAGGATCCAGATCATTTTTATTTCTTTTCCTTGGAACTGTATCTTTTGAACCAAGGGGTCTACCACGCTTCTGGCGAGGGATAGGAGTTTCATTTGCTATTGTCTTTAAAGATTGTCCTTCTGGGACAATTACCCTTGCTGGTACATTAGCAGCTTCAATATAAGACTTGGTTATTTTCGAAGTATCATTGAATGCATCAGGCATTCGATTAGCTATCATTTGTAAATGTAGGATCCTTTGAACTTCGAGTTCACATTGCGGGGTACGCGGATCCATATGCACCAAAGTTGGAACCTTCCAGGTTAATTCAGATTTCTCTTCTGGAGAATTATTTTCTTTTCCAAGCAATGGAAAATTACTTTCATCAAAATGACAGTCAGCGAATCTAGCTGTAAATAAATCTCCTGTCATTGGTTCCAAATATCTGATAATTGATGGGGAATCAAAACCCACATAAATTCCTAAACGTCTTTGGGGTCCCATTTTCGTTCTTTTAGTTGGGGTAATGGGTACATATACAGCACACCCAAATGTTCTCAAATGTGAGACGTTAGGAGGATTCCCAGATACCAATTGTATTGGGGAATATTGGTTATAAGCAGTTGGACGGATACGAATCAAAACTGCAGCATGCAATATAGCATGTCCCCAAACAGAAACGGGTAATCTTGAGCGCATTAACAATGTTCGCGCAATTAATTGAAGGCGCTTAATTAATGATTCAGCTAATCCATTTTGGGTATGAACATGCGGAACTGGATGTTCAATATCAATCCCAGATACTTGACAATATTCATCAAATGCTTTCGACGTAAATTCCCCAGCATTATCAAGTCTTATACTCTTAATAGGGTAATCTGAAAAATGAGCTCGTAATCGAGTAATCTGTGCTAGCAACTTTGCAAAAGCAACATTACGAGTGGATAACAAGCATACATGGGACCATCTTGCAGATGCGTCTATCAATACCATAAAGTAGCGAAAGGGTCCACTAGGTGGATGAATCGGTCCACATATATCTCCTTGAATTCTCTGTAAAAATGATGGAGATTCAAAACCTACTTTTGTAAACGATGGTTTCGTTATCAATTTTCCTTGGGAACATGGGATACACAGGTCCCTATCATTCAGTAGGATTTTATGATTTCTCAGTGGATGCCCTTCTGAATTCGCTATTATTCTTCGCATCATTGTGGATCCCGGATGCCCAAATCTATCATGCCAAAGCTGGAATATTCTGGGATCAGAGAACTTCTGGTTCTCAAAAACATGTGTTTCAACATGCCCGATGGTTGTATAATATAATCCAGATGATGAAATGGGTAATTTTTCAACCACAAGCTTCTGGCCTGATTTTCTTGAAACAATACATAGGTATTCAATACCATTTTCATCAACTGTTTCGATGTGATAATCATTCATTCGTATATCCTTGAAACTGAGTAAATTTCTTCTGGATTTGCAAGAGTATAATGCATTTTCGATTTCCAATTCAGTGTTATTTGGTAACACAATTGAAGCTCTTCCGGAGCCTTCGATCAGATCTATGGACCTGATATGGTATTCACTTTAACTTGAATTGGAATCAATTCCAGAAAATATTTTCTATCTCTCAAAATTGTATGGGTTGTAGCACTATCGGCTAAACAGACATCCCCATGTGAAGCCATTTCTTGATTTGAATTCATAACTTCAATCAAATAACACACAAAATTAGTTGAATGGAAATGTAATATCTTTCATTAATATTTACAACCAAAATCAAAATTACATTCCACTCTCTATACATTCCAAAATAAGAAAAACACATTCACTTGTAATTAACAGTCCCATCACCAATCAGGTGATCTATCTTCCCATCAGGATCTTCAAAGAAATCGGCAGTTTCCAGATTTGATATGTCGACAGGACCAGTATAACCATCGCCAAAAACATCAATCATATTTGTTTCATTATTCTTTTCCTTTTCTTGTTCGCGCTTCAACTTCTGGTAAGCTTCAACTACATGTTTGGAAGCGCGACAAGTTCTCGAAAAACAAGTGGGGGAACCACATCTATAACATGGACCACGATTAAACTTCGGTGGTTCCATAACTTCTTTCCCTTTACTGGAACTAGCATTATTATTATTCCACTTCTGGGGAGCATTTGGATTATGATATGGATGTCCATAATCCCTGTTACGACCACATCCATGGCCATTTCCAGAACCTCTACCTCCTCGACCATTACCATTACCATTTCCATAATTATTCCAACGCTCAGAATTACGGCCACGACCACGACCACGGTAACCACGACCACGGCCTGGATTTTCATTATAATATGCATTCACTTCTGGGAATGCTTGGGTGCCAACAGGGCGTCTCTCACTGTTTTTCAGCAACAGTTGGTTATGTCTTTCAGCAAGATCTAATGCACCAATCAAGTCATCATATTTCACAAATTTCTTTTCACGATACTACTGATGTAAAATAGTCTGAGAAGGATGGAAAGTGGTAAATGTCTTTTCCAACATATCATGGTCTGTTTTTGTTTCTCCACACATTTTCAATTTGTTCACAATCATGTACATGGCGGAGTTATACTCGCTCACACCTTTAAAATCTTGGAACCTTAAATTGGCCCACTCATCACGTGCTTCAGGCAACATGATTTCCTTTTGGCGATCATATCTGGATTTTAAAGCTATCCAAAGATCTGCAGGATCTTTTATATTCAGATACTGATTTTTTAGATCCTTAACCAGATGTGTTTTAATTATATACATGGCTTTACATTTCTCAACCTCAGTTGTTTGCACCTCCTTATTGAGGGTCCCAAATAATTCTTTGGTTTTCAATATTAATTCACAATCATCACACCATTTCATATAGTTTCTCCCAGAAACTTCCAGCTCGTCAAATTTCAGATTTTTCATTTTCTGCAAGATAAGAATACATTCTTTTAGATTTCCAGATTTCCAGAATTCAATTTCAAAAATTCAATTATTCAGCTCGGGTGAATAATATTATCATTTCAAACTTTCCAGATCCACCATTTATTCAACTCAGGTGAATAATGGTATTTTTCCAAAATTTTCCCAGATCACACAGAAGAAAGAAAACATCATCACCAAACACTTTCTGATCTGGAAGATCCGGCAAAGTGGCAACCAGAGAGCATACTCGTGCTGATAACGTGTTGTAAAAAGAAAATAGAAGTGGGGTAGAAGAAGGCAGTTCAATAGTAACCGGAAATAGATTCAGATCAGAAAGTTAACCTGGTAATTCTTCTGGTATTCTTGGATCTTGGAATATTAGCAAACAACCAAATTGTGAATATAACTTTACAAATAGAAGTAGAGAGATAATGAGAGAATTGAAGTAGAGTGTAATTGTGCAGAGAAGAAATAAGAGAATTGTTCTCTACTATTCTTTGATATTGATCTGATATATATAGAGTACAAAGGCTCCACGTGTCTATTTGCATGCATATCTTACTTGCATGTATTACACATAGAAGTAGGAGGTGGAATCCACCACATGCTCACAACAAACTTTCCCTATAAAAGCAAATAGGCATAAATGACTGCCTCAGGACCGCAGTATTTGGGTCCTTGAAACTATGTACCCAAGGATAAGTATTTAAACTTAAAAATTTACAAATAAATACTTTTTTTATTTCTAAAGTATCATTTCAAACTCAAAATTATATCATTTAAAATTTAAAATTATTAAAATTATTTTATTGATTATTTTTATTTTTAAAAATAAAATAATTTTAAAAACTTCACATATATATTAAAAATAAATATAAATTTTATGAAAATTACTTTTAAATTTAAAATTTTAATTTTCATCATCCAAATATAATTTTAAATTATATATATAGTTTGATCCAGAAATGAAAATTAAAATTTTAAAAAATTATTTTTAATTTTTTTAAATCATATATAATTTTTTAAAATAAACTTTTAAATATTCATTTTAAATAAATTATTTTATTTCATAAATATATGGTCAAGATTAATGTATGACTTGATTAATTTTTCTTAAATTTATTATTTTACTATTACTTGTTCTTTTGGTTGAAATTTGGACTTCAAATATATTGAATAACCATTATATATTGAAATTCATTTCTTGTAACTTTTGAATAGAATATGTGCTTTTGGCCGTGGAAGTAAATTCCTTAACGTGATGTGACAATTTAAAAAGTCATTATCGTGGAAGATTACATAACTTATTATCATGAAAAGTCAATGTTCTTTTTTATAGCAATTGATCCCATGTGCAATTAAGTACTACTTCCGCCATCCAATTATATGTGATTTTGAACTCTACTTATTAAGAAATTATTAAATAAATAAATGAAATAATTTAATTTTTTATTAATATTATTTTTATATAATATTTATAAATATAAGTTTTGTATAACGACAAGGGTAGAGGTGATAAATTTATTAGATTTGTACTTTAAAAAATAAAACCGTATTTTAATATTTTAAAATTTATAATTTGAATAGAATAAATATTCATGGAAAATTTTTTTTAGGCCATAAAATGTTTATTATACAAATATATGTCACTTTTTAAAATTCTGCAAAATAAAAGTTTTATTTTCGCTCCATAGGTCATTCACAGATTGTGACCGTAGTTCACAGACTCTGAGCGTAATTCATAAAATCTGTGAATTCTAAAAATTTAGAAATATTTTGGGAAACTTGACCTATGGAGTGAAAACTAAATTTTTAAAAGTCTGTTTTTGTATGTTTTTCAAAACATACCTATAATTGTATTTTGAACTTAAAAAAGCCAATTTTTTAGAATTTTCACAATATTTATTATTGAAAGTAATATAACTTATATATATATAATAATAATAATTGTGGTGGGAAAACAACCATAAGGCATTAGAGGTGAAGGTCAAAATGGGCAAAGGAAATCAGAGTCCATAACCAACAACTCGGCCGAAACGGCCAAAGGCCCGGAAAATGAATTTAACTACTCTACTCGGTCGAAAAGGCCAAAGGCCCAAATAACGCCGAAAGGACAGGCTCGGCCGAAATGGCCAAAGGCCTGAAGACAGTCCAACTAGGCCGAACTCAGCAAAGCCCAAATCGAAGTATACCAATCCACCAAACAAGGACCCTGAAGCCTAATTGACAGAGGAAAACCTATCTCACTGAAACAAGGACTCCTGAAGCCTAATTGACAGAGAAAAACCTATCTCACTGAATCAAGGACTCCTAAAGCCCGATTGATAAAGGAAGACCTTTCTTATTGAAAGAAGAAGACCAAATCCTAAGGGAAAGAAAAGTCCTAATCCTTCTAGAAAGGAGATTGATAACCCCTATAAATAGGGGGTAGAGACAATTGTAAAGCATCCGATTTTTACTCATTAGAACAATACTCTGTGAGATTGTATCTGTAAACTTTTGAGCTATCATATTCAAGCAATCTTAGCCTGATATTTGGCTGTGGTTTATTTGGCACTATAATAATAATAATAATAATAATAATAAATTTTAATTCAAATTAATAAGTTTAATTTTTTTTCTCTTAAATTCTAATCAGGTAAAAATTAGATATAACATGTATGCTCCTCATAAAGGATCTCATGAAATTGAAATGAGAAATTTTAAAATAAAATAAAAATTGTTAACATTAATAAATAAAATTTCTTCTATTCATTTAAATACTATGATGCATAAAAATATGGTGTGTCATGCTTATTTAATTATATTAATTTTAAAAATTATTCGCGTATTAAAATTAATTTAAATACTATATTTTAACTTTTTTAAAAAATTAAAAAAAATATATGAATCTAAGGTCAAGTCAAATAAATTAAAATTATAAATTATGATTACATTTATTTATAACACATTTATTTTTTACTTTTAAAAAAAGTTATAATAATTACTAATAATATGTTAGAAAATTTAAGCTATAATTTTTCACCAAATTTAATTTATTTATACACAACTCTTTCAAAATATAAAAAAATACATCTTAATTTTAGAAAATAAATTAATTAATGCCATCAACATGGAATTAAAATCCAATTAAATTTTACTTCAAAACCATTTATAAATTATAATCCAATTATATTTTTAATTTTTTTTTTATGTAGCACCAATTCAAATAAACTTTTACAAACATGACTCTATAAATAATAATAATAATAATAATAATAATAATAATAAATATCAAATTTAACTATAATTAAAATCGTACTTTAAAAAACCAATGTAAATGAAGTTAGATTCAATATGTTAGGATTATAACGAGAATTCGGGCATACTCCGGTACTCAGAATTGGTTTGATAATTTGGAAAAGACTCGAAACTCATTTTGGAAGTATCATATTTAATTGGGAATGGTATTTTATAAAGTGGATTTTAATTAGTAAAAATATTCTTGAGAATACTAAATAGGAAAAAGGTTTTTTTAACTGTTTATGATTATTTTGTGAGTAAGTAACCTAATGCTATAAATAGGGTGCTTGTATCTATTATTAGATATTCTGATAGAAGAATGTAGATCTAGTTGGTTAAGTTTGGGAGGTGCCGGATGGGAGCCTGAAAACCATGACCATGGAGATCTTGAGTTCTAGGATCAAGTCTTGATATCCTATGAGAGCCACACAGGGAGAGCTTGTGTGTGACTGTGACCAATGTATTTGGGTTGGGGAGTGAGAGAGTGATATTCTAGTTGTAACTGTTATTTTATTATTACATAGTGAATTAGTCTCTCATCGCCGTGAATGCCGTATTTTTTTTTTCGTTTTAGGTTTCCACGTAAAATCTTGTGTCTTATTTTCATCTCTATTTTTCTATTTTGTGTATGTCTATTTACTTTGTGGTTACTAATACTCGTCTCCGCTGCAATGGATCACCGATTTGTTCAACGAGTGGTATTAGAGCTAGCTAAGGTTTCCCAACAACTGGTATCAGAGCCGTTAGCTTGTGAGCTAGCATAGGTGTGATCCGTGAGTTTTTGTTTGGTCAAAGTAAACATGGGTTTAGGTATGATGAAAGCGAAAGGTTTTGAAGGATGGATAATCTGTCAGTGTCTCTAGAAGTTCTGAAAAAAATGGATTGGTTTCTCTGATCTAGTTTGGAGCTGGTTACGTGAGAAAATAAAGTCAAAGCGAAAAAAAAATTTCGCAGGTGTTGTCAAGATTAGGTCTGCATTGGTCATAGAGATGAAAAAACTTCAGCGATAGTTCTTGAACGATGGCGGTGGTGATCTACGACATGTATGATTGTGGTGTTAAGGGAGCATTGAGACTTTTTTACTTCTCTATTGGCGCAAGTAAAGATCAAAAGATATGGTCAAAGATTCAAGTCTAGTTAAATAGTTAAAGTAAAATGGAGAGTTTGACTAGTAGTATTTTAGGATCTTTGTGGGCTAAAAATTTTGATCAATTGGCTGGTGAACTCAAATAAAGAAAGACTATAATGAGCAATTCGACAAAGGCTCTGACTGTACACTGTGATATGTGTTATTATGAAATGTTTAGAACCATCAAGGTTTTCATAATAAAGGATGGAAAAATTCTAGCATGTCCATAAATGCACGGGCATCTAATTAGCATGGATGTGGGTGTGGTGGAAAGATTGTCAATGACTGAGGAGTTTCTTGGAAGCTGATGAAGGAAGCTACATTATGGTTTATTCAGCAAGTATTTCGACATGTGCCGAGAAAAGAAAAATCTTGGGTCGATGGTTCCTGAGTGGTTGATCTTGGGATGGGATCTTACCTGAGTGGGTACACCTTCATGGTGGGGTATAATAACTCTGATATGAGTTATAGTTGTCTAAAAGAGACAAAGAAAACTCTCGTAAAGGGGTGGTTTGTTAGGATTGTGATGAAAATTTGAGTATACACCGGTATCCAGAATTGGTTTGGTAATTTGGAATAGACTTGAAGAATATTTTGGAAGCATCATATTTGATTAGCAATGGTATTTTCTAAAATGGATTTTAATTAGGAAAAATATTATTGGGAATCTGAAATAGGAAAGAGGTTTTCTTAATTGTTTAGAATTACTTTATGAGTAAGTAACTTAATGCTATAAATAGGGTGCTTTTATATATAATTAGGTATCTTAAGAGCATAATGTAGATCTAGTTGGTTAGGTTTGGGAGGTGCCCGATAGGGGCCTGGGAACCATGAAGACCATGGAGATCTTGAATTCTAGAATCGAGTCTTAATAACTTGTGAGAGCCACATAGGGAGAGCTTGTGTGTGAGACTGTGACCAATATATTTGGGTTGGGGAGTGAGAGAGATTTTCTGGTTGTAACTGTTATTTCATAGTTTACAGTGAATTAGTCTCTTGTCGTCTTGACGGCCGTATTTTTTTTTCGTTTTGAATTTCCACGTAAAACTTTATGTCTTATTCTCTATATCTATTTTCTTATCCTGTGTATGTTTATTTACTTTGTGGTTACCAATACTCGTCTCCACTGCAATGGATCACCGATTTGTTCAACAAGTTATATTAGAGCTAGCTGAGTTTTCCCAACAGATCAATATATGGATATTACAAAAGTTAACATTAAATACTTTACATTTTTCTAAAAATAATTTTTCAAAAAATATCTGATTATTTATGATCAATTTTCATTTTTAAAAGTAGGAATCGGAGAGGGGCTTGCACTGGTTACATAAGACCTGTTAAGGAAATGAACTGTCAATCTAGTCCTGGGCTTAGCCAAAATATTCATAGTCCGAAAGAAACTGACAAGTCCAATGGTTAAAAAAGAAATGATAAATCTCGTGGCTAATCCTAAATCTTCTGCAACTTCCAGAAGATGTTCACAACACTAATCCTACATCAGCACAATAGCTGATCATCAAAAACAAATACTAAAAGTGAGAGTCTCCCTGACAAATATAGTTGTCATAAATCTTGGTTTAATACAGTCCATTAGATTGTAACAAAAAATAAGTCAATGGACAGATTGTATAGACAAATCTATATTTATACTTGATATGGTTAACGAAAAGAATCATCGAGTTTTCTTCATAACATCTATTATTTTCTAAATCTATACATGATCCCCAACAATCAATTTTAATGACTTCCTTTATTACCTCTTATTCGAGTGATGCTTCAAAATCAACTCTTCTTCTCTTGAAATTTCTACCCAAAATATTGAACTTCAACCTAACACTCAAACTTGACCATAATAATTATCTCAATTGGAGACCGCAAGTTTTGGTAGCTATACACACCTTAGATCTGGAAATTTTTATCTCTCCTAATCATATCTCTCCACCAGCTGTTACTCACTTATCTGATGACTCAACTAATCTTGTTAAGAATCCTAGTCCAATGGTTAAAAAAGAAATGATAAAGCTCGTGGCTAATCCTAAATCTTCTGCAACTTCCAGAAGATGTTCACAACATTAATCCTACATCAGCACAGTAGCTGATCATCAAAAACAAATACTAAAAGTGAGAGTCTCCCTGACAAATATAGTTGTCATAAATCTTGGTTTAATACAGTCCATTAGATTGTAACAAAATATAAGTCAATAGACAGATTGTATAGACAAATCTATATTTATACTTGATATGGTTAACGAAAAGAATCATCGAGTGTTCTTCATAACATCTATTATTTTCTAAATCTATACATGATCCCCAACAATCAGTTTTAATGACTTCCTTTATTACCTCTTATTCGAGCGATGCTTCAAAATCAACTCTTCTTCTCTTGAAATTTCTATCCAAAATATTGAACTTCAACCTAACACTCAAACTTGACCATAATAATTATCTCAATTGGAGACCGCAAGTTTTGGTAGCTATACACACCTTAGATCTGGAAATTTTTATCTCTCCTAATCATATCTCTCCACCAGCTGTTACTCACTTATCTGATGACTCAACTAATCTTGTTAAGAATCCTGCCTATAAAGTTTAGAATCTTGTGGATCAGTTGTTGCTTTCCTGGTTGCTCACCACTATTGATGATATTGTCATTGGTCAAGTAAATCATGCCAACTTTTCAAGGAACTTTGTCAAATTTTGATAAGCTATATACGCAGACGCCCCTTATAAAAGTCCGGCAGCTCAAAAATCGACTTTCTTCCCTTCAAAATGCTTCATATATCATTTCTAAGTATATTTAGTAAGATAAATTTATTGGAGATTCTCTTAAAGTCGCCGATCATCCTTTGTCTCATCAAGATCTCATTCTGAGTGCTATCAGTGGTCTTAAGAGTGAATATGATCTGGTGGTGGTTCTTTTCACGAGTTATATGGATGTATCTTCTTTACAGGAGGTTTTACACATACTCGTGATGCATGAAACTCATTTTAAGCAGCAACATGCTCACTCTCAGATGTCTATCTCTTTTGCTACTGCCAATATGGCTTCATATCCACACAACTCTTCTCGGGTTCCATCTAATGGTTGAGGCTCCTACAGAGGAAGGGTTGCTAGAGGTCGAGGAGGTCGATCAAACAATTTTTATGTCAAATATGCAAAAACATGGTCATAAAGCCTTAAAATGCTACAAATATTTTGATGTACACCGGCAGGATACTAAATCTTCACCACTAGTCAACTCATCTACTCAACATCCTTAACAAGACCTTTTGGCTAATCACTCTACAGATCCACCTAAATCCACATATACTCATGGTTGGTATGTTGATATTGGTGAAATCAACCACGTTACTGCAGATTTTTCTTAGTTAAGTATCAACCATACACCGGCAATGAATAACTCACAGTTGTTAAGATAATAAGCTTTCTATTTCATATATTGGCTCTTCCATTTTACCTTCTTATTCTTCATGCTCTCTACATCTTAAAAATATTCTACATGTGCCTCACATTTGTAAAAATCTTCCCAGCATTTCACAGATAGTAAAAGACAATAGAATCTCTATTCAATTTATTGACTCGTGTTGTGTTTTTAAGAACAAGCTTACAGGGAGGATTCTACTCGGGGGCTGCTCAAGCATGGCCTGTACAGCCTTGATCTCACCCCTTCTAGTTCCACACATCCACACCATTCAAAAATACTATCACCCAGTCATCCCCAAATACTTACTATGTTGCTTTAATATGAAAATCAAGTGCCAATGTTTGGCATGCTCACTTTGGGCATCCTAGTACTAATGTTTTAAATTATAATATTCAATTAATGAATTCTACTTTCAATCCTACTAATATTACTTTTTGTGATTCATGCTAGTATGGAAAACAACATAAGCTGCATTTTCAAACACATAATATTTCAGCTTCTACACCACTGGAAATTATATACTCTGATGTATGGAGTCCTTATCCATACCCTTCATCTAGTGGCCATAAATATTACTTAGTTTTTGTTGATGCATTTTCCAAATTCACTTGGTTATACTTATTAAAAAGAAAATCTAAAACATTAGAAACATTTGTTCAATTCAAAGTAGTTGTTGAGTTGCAATCTAGTCACAAAATAAAGGCCTTACACAGTGATATAAGGGTGAATTCACTGTACCACTATATTTCCTTACTAAAAACGACATTACACCTAGATTTAATTGTCGAAACACACACCAGTAAAATGGGTTTTCTGAGCGTAGACACTGTCACATTATAGAAATTTACCTCACTCTTTTGTCGTATGCTAAGCTTCATCTAATCTTTTGGTTTGAAGCATTTCAAATAGCCACTCAACTTATCAACATTCTACCTACCCTAATTCTAAATCACATTTCTCTATTTTGAAAATTGTTTCACAAACAGCCAACCTTTAACCATCTTCGAATATTTGGGTGTTCTTGCTTCCCTTTTCTCAGATTTTACAATTCGCTGAAGTTTGGATTTCATACTAGTAAGTGTATGTTCATTGGATATAGTCTATATCACAAAGGTTATAAATACCTATAACCATCTGGTAGAGTTTATATCTCAAGGCATGTGAATTTTAATGAATATGAATTTCCATATAAAATACTATTTTCTACCTAAAACACAAAATCACCTTCTCAACCAGTCTTCCCATTTCCACTCTTATTAATACCTTACAGGTTATTTCTCGGTAGCCTCAACATGTAGAATCCTCTGTGCAATCAAATCCAAAGGGTAAAACACATCAGATAATTCACTCTAATTCTATTTCTTCTCCTCCTGATCCATATCTACAGCTACTAGTAAACAGCCAGCCAAAATAGATCATCCTATGAAATCCAACCCAGACAAAAATGCCCATCCCAAACAAAGTAAACTAGTGAAAAATGCAAACCCCATGTAGACTAGAGCTAAAAGTGACATCTTTAAACCTAAAGCCTATCTCACTTCTACTACATCTAACTCAAATTCTAAACCAATATCTACTGCAATTGCTCTTGCTCATCCAGTTTGGAAACAGGCTTATGGCAGATGGAGTTGAAACTCTTAAGAAAAATAAAACTTAGCATTCGGTCCCTTATATGCCTTCCATGAAAATCCTTGACACCAAGTGGGTGTTTTGTATCAAATATGATTCTACAGGAAACATCTCTAAATACAAAGCTCACTTTGTTACGAAAGGATTTAACCAAACCTCGGGTCTTAATTTCATTGAGACATATAGTTCTATGTGAAATCTTCAACCATAAGAATCATCTTATCTCTTGTCATCTCTTAACAATGGGATATCCGACAATTTGATATTAATAATGCGTTCCTAAATAGAACCCTTACTAAGGAGAGATATATTTAACAAATAGCTAGTGTTGTGGACACTACTCACCCTACACATGTTTACAGGTTACAAAAAGCATATATGGCTTAAAACAGACTCCAAGGGCATGGTACCACACTCTCAGATCTACATTACTTCAATAGGGGTTCAATAATTCCAAATCAGATTCTTCCCTATTCTATATATTAGTTTATGGTCAACTACTTATGCTTCTAATATACATTGATGACATTTTAATAACAGGAAATTCCAGCTCAACTATACAAACTCTTATTCAACAGCTCAATCACAAGTTTGCTTTAAAGACTCTTGGAAGCATGAATCATTTCCTAGGGTTTGAAGCTTACAGAAATAAGGATGGTTTATACCTATCACAACGCCAATATATCTTTGACCTCCTCTCTCGAACCAACATGTCAAATTGTTCTCTTTGCTCCACTCCAATGACACTTGGCTGTAAACTATCCATTGTTGAAGGTTCTTTGTTTTCAAATCTCACTCTATATACGCAACATTACATATGTCACACAAGACCAGATATATGTTAGTTGTGAACAGATTGAGTCAAATTCTATTTAAGCCTGTTGACTCTCATTGGATTTCTTACAAACGTGTCCTACGCTACTTAAAGGGAACTACTGGTCTTGCTCTATATTTTTGCCTAAGCACTCAACCTCTATCACTTTTGCTTGCAGTGATTCGGATTGGGCCGGCGATCCAGATGATATAAAGTCTTCAACTAGAGGTTGTGTCTTCCTTGGGGCAATCTTATCTTTTGATATCTAAAAAGTAAACCATTGTATCTCGCTCTAGTATAGAGGCAAACTATAAGGCTTTAGCAGAAGTCTCTACAGAAGTTATTTGACTACATTCTCTACTCAAAGAACTTGGTTCCAAAGTGAATCAAACACCAATTCTGTGGTGTGATAATAATGGAGCTAAATCTCTACCACTAAATCATGTGTTTCATACTAGAACAAAACACATCAAAGTATATGTGCATTTCATTCGAGATAAAGTTGAAAAAAAAGAAGTAGAAGTCAAATATGTGAATATAGAGAATCAATTAGCTTACCTGCTCATAAATCCTCTCACTGCAGTTCGATCAAGTGAGCTACTCTCCAAGATCCATGTCGATGTTCATCCCCATTATTGCTTAACAGAGAATGTTAGAGAAATGAACTATCAATCTAGTATTAACCTTAGCCGAAATGTTAATAGTCCAAAAGAAACTGACAAGCCCAATGGTTGAAGAAGAAATGATAAAACTCATGACTTGCTGCAACTTCCAGAAGATGTTCACAACACCAAACTTGCATCAGCACAGTAGCTGATCATCACCAACAAAACTGAAAGTGAGAATCTCACTTACAAATATAGATATAAATCATGTTTTAATACAATCAATTAGATTGTAACAAAATATAAATCAAGGGATAGATTGTATAGAAAAATGTATATTTATGTCTGATATGGTTAATGAAAGGAATCATCCAGTTTTCTTCGTAAAATCTATTATTTTCTAAATCTTTACAAGGTCGTCTGGACCAAACCCATCAAGAAAGGCTTCAAGCTCAAATAGAAGTGGGTAAGTCATGCGGTTTAATCAAACCCACCAAGTCTTTACCCCATCAAACTCTTAAGGCTATATAACTCTTCAGCATAAACAAATTATCAGGTTCAACCCCAACTGTCAGCAGGACGAAAACAATAAACACTAAACACGTGACTCAATCTTTACCGAATTTCGAATTTTGTAGAGGATCGGGCCGCGAGGATCGTGAGATCACCCCTCATAACACCAACACTAAATTGCATAAAAAGTTCATTCAAAGTCATTCGGATGGATCGATTCCCCACCTGATAAGATCTCTGAATCAAATATTCTAAACTTCGACATTTCTTATGCAATCCAATAACTTAATCTACTCAAGTAGTCTTCATCTCTCTGGTGATCTAATCTTTTGTGACAATCCAAATAGACCTCAAAATAAAATTTTTCTATTTATTTATTTTTTATATTTTTCTCATTTAAAGAACTATGTTGAGCGTTGGACAAATACTACAAAGGTGTCCCTTATATTTCATATCTCATTTATTTATTTTTGTAGGATCTTATATCTGGGCAGCCTCTAAAAAGTCCAACCGATTCTTGGTTGTCCGGCTGTAGTTCCGAACAACTACGGGACTTTCTAACCCTATAATTTTTTAATTTTTATTTTAATAATAATATTAAAATCTAATTAATCCCTAAACAAATTTGCAATCCATCTTAAAAATAAAATTTAAAAATAAAAAACATTTCAAATTTTATTTTTTATAATTTTCAATTCAGTATAGCTGAAAAATGGAAAATGTATTTATTTTAATAAATCTTATTAAATGAAAAATAAAACTTTCAAATTTTCATTTTTTCTTTTTGAAAATGTCACCCTGCAAAGTCAACCATTAGTCAGCATTTGGTTGGAAAATCCTATTGTGATAAATTCTTCCACCTTCTGCAACATCATTTCCTTGGAAAACTGATATGTTTTAGTCGTTGGCCTTTTTCTTTTTTCATCGATGGAGGACGTAATCTATACACTATAGACTTTGTTTTCTTCCATTCAATCCTCAGGTCAAGTAGTCAAATGAACTTGTTTACAGGAAAAAATTACCATTTATTTCATAAATCAATTGATTGATATGTGACCATTTAACCTAACATATACTTACTTCCTCTCCATGTGCCTTCATTTTCTGTTTTTCAAATCATGGATTGAATTGTGAATTGAAGTCATGTATGTTCACTAGTTGGAAGTAGTCAATACTCTCTTGTATTTGTAGGCCACCTTTCCCACAGATGACCGTCAATTGGTCTTTGCATTGACAAACTTCAATTTTGTTGATGAAACTATGGAGTCCCATTACAAAGGTATAACTTATAACAATACATTAAATTGGAACATTCTACGATAGAATCGGTATGAAGACATTCTTATACATAAAAGTCTATATGATGACTAAAATTAACAAAATTCCTACTCTAATATCTTACAATTTAGAGGGGCTGCTAATACTCCGTTAATAGCCAATCATTTGACACCATCATGCCTGTAGGCTGTAGTAAAGGGACACAGATGAGATATTCAGCAGCACATATCAGCTAAAGGAATGAAACTATTTTGATTTTAATGCCTCCACAGGAGTTGGTTGAGGAACATCGACCAAACGCTCCATTGTTTGCAGCTGATCATAAGGTGCTATCTGTGAAACAGCAAACAGCTTAATTATGAGATAAGATAAAATTATCTAAAATTTGAGTAGGTGATACTCCATTTTGATAACCCATCCTCACTACCCAGTTATCTTATGATCTGCTTTTGATGAATGTGTTTGACCCGAATTTTATAGTACAAACAAGTGAACTATATAAGTTCACCAGCAGTACTAACATAATTGAGTCGCTCTATAATGTGCTGCTCTACCTAGATAGGTAAACTAGAAGAATATAAACGGTGAAACTTGACTTTTCCCAATGCAAGAACAGAACAAGAATAAGCCTAATTTTTATTTCCAATATTTAGTTAGCACTTACTTTAAGAAACATTACACCCTTTTTTTTTCTTAGTTAAGGCATTTACTATAAAGTCCTATTCGTGAAGGAATAGATAAACAACACCCATATACCTGACTGAATCCATCAGGCCATGTAATCGACACAGCATAGTTTCCCATGGGCCTAATTTCTTCAGGTTCAATATTTTCTGGAATATCAGTGTATTGCAGCTTTTGATCTCCAGTCCATTCATCCTAATAGAAAAAAAAAGAAGAAAAAAAAAATCATTATAAGGTGAAAAAAAATAAGAGGGACAACCAGACGTGGACAGGCCAAACTGAACTGAACTTTCCAGTCAAATGCTGAAAGTCATAGAAAATGTCGATAACTTATTTAGTTAGAAGTGTCTCAAAAACTAAGCATGATCATATTCTTAAGATCGATAACTTATTTAGTTAGAAGTGTCTCAAAAACTAAGCATGATCATATTCTTAAGATCAATATGATTCGTAAGCAATATACTGCCCTCTTATTTATGGTTGAGAAACATGCCAAGTAACAATATGTAAATTCCTTAATTATTAGAAGCATGCCAAGTAGTAGCAGCCTATAGATTGCATGAAAAAACAATATGTAAATTCCTTAATTATTAGAAGAAAAGAGAAACCACGTAAAGAGAATAAACAAGTTAAACGGCACAATGCTCACAGGCTCTAAGTTCTAACACTCCAAAAAATACAAATCTCCAAGAGTTAGTAGTAGTCTACCATCCTGAATGAGAAACCAAAACCAAATGGACATGAGGCCTAAAACTTTTCTGTTGAGCAGCAAGAAATAACTCAGACAAAAACCTAGCTTATTATGTTAACATGTTACGTCACGCTGCATCTTTAATTTTTAATTTTAAATTCATTAACAGAGTCCAACTTCCCAAACCCCAATAAAATTTCAACAAGTACAAATTATTACAGACATAAATTGAATTTACACGGAATATGTAAATCACCATACCACACTTTGGGCAGAGCGGTCATTCCTTCTAACAGTTGCAGGATGCAGAAAAAATTCATCATCTGATTGTGGTACCTTAACCCTGATTGCCTTCATTGATTTGTCATAAGTGACTGCTGTAGACACTAAGGGCAAAGAAGGGGTAAATGCCATATCAGATTGCATGCATCTAGAAGGATAAAGAGTTATAAAAAATTATGCTATCATTCAGTTGGGAATTTCTGAAACTTCTTTGAATTTGTAGGATTAAAAAGGACAAGTTACAAAATTAATATTGGCTATTGTAGGATGTAATATATAATATACAATAATAAAAAAAGTAATTATAAAAGAAAAATAGTTAAAACAAAAAAGTAAAATTCACTGCAATATCACAAAACTTATGTTGAAGCAGAATAAATACCTTGCTGCCGAATTTTGGCACATTGCTGGACAACACAAATTCCAAGTTCCTGAAATGTCTTGGCAACTTCGCCTTGAGGATCAGCGGCAACTTCTGGAATTCCACTATCTCCAGAAGCTGACAGCTGACACGCAAAATTATGTGAGATAACACTTCCACTATGACATTATATTTCTCTTACTAAGTGTCATCCTAAATCACAATCATAATGAACTCTTTATCAAGTATACGCCCAACGTGCTGCTTTTCCCTAGAATTTTAATAGAAAAATAAATTGAACTGCACGATTCCCAAACTCAAGTTAATTTGCAAATCAGACTGATAAGGGTAAGAGGACAGTTCTTCAAGTTCTAAAATCACTCTATGTGAATAAAAAAATAAAAAGAATGAGCCACCTGCTTCAAATAAAATGAAGTCACATTAAATAAGTTTGTATAATAGTAGATGATAATGACAGAAATTAGCTTGTGGATATTCTTGAAGCACTAACACTTCAATTTTGGTGTATTATGTGATCAGATCATCGTCATATTTTGTTGAATCTTTAATATTCCCTAAATTTCTCTTCTTTATTTATTATTTCCTTATTAAGAAGATTATGATTTTCTAGTGTTGAATAGAAAATCAAATCTCCTCCTTTATAGCTTGTAATTAATAGCATAGCTTGTATATAAATAGGAGTAAGTTGTACAAATAAAATAAGATATTATTCTAGGGTTTTTTCTACCCTGCTTCTTCATGGTATCAGAGCGGTCTCTGATAACTTAAAATGTCAAAACCTTTGGATCATGTTGAGTCTTCTGTATATAGTTCTAATGGAGTCTCCACAGAGACCTCTTCAACTCCAACTTTCATCACCAATCATAAATTGAATGGTGCAAATTACATACCATGGTCCAAATCTGTCTTACTCTTTATCCGGAGCAAAGGCAAAGCCGATTTTATAACCGGAGATGCTGCCAAACCAGATGAGAAAGATTCATCTTACAAGGCTTGGGAGATCGACAATAGTAGGGTTATGTCATGGTTAATTAACACTATGACACCTGATATTGGAGAAGATTTTTTACTGCATGAGACAGCAGCGGAGATCTGGAATGTTGCCAAAGAGACCTATTCAAACAAGGAAAACGAGTCAGAATTGCACAGGCTGGAGGGGGTCATTCGTAAACTGCTTCAAGGAGACATGTCTATCAGAACTGATCAAGAGCAAATTGATCAAATACAAGAATTATTTCAGAACTGGAATTCTGGTCCTACAATAGCTAATTCAGGATTCATTGCCAAGAAAGGTACTTATTCCTCTACTTTGAATGTGAAACAGGAAACCCCAGGATCTTGGATTATAGATTCGGGGGCAACCGATCACATGACTGGAGATATTAAAGCATTCAATTACTTTGAACCATGCCAAGGTAATTCATATGTTAAAATAGCTGATGGATCAGTTTCAAAAGTTACTGGTTGTGGATCTGTTGTGGTTTCTGAAAAATTGACATTGAAGTCTGTTCTTTATGTTCCAAATTTGGATTGCAACTTGTTGTCGATATCTAAGCTCACGCATGATGAAAAATATTTGACAAAGTTCTATCCTGCTTACTGTGTTTTTCAGGACTTGGTCTCGCAGAGGACGATTGGAGTTGCTGCTGAGCTGATACATGGACTTATATTCTCAAGGTCAATAAGTCGCTGGTTACACATGGTTCTTCTACAGTTCCTCTATCTTCAGTTAATTTATCTACCTCTAGGATGAGTCAAAATAGTGCTATTATTGTGGCATTATAGATTGGGTCACTTAAACTTCATGTACCTACAAAAATTATTCCCTATTTTATTTGGAAATAAATATCCTAGAGACTTTCGTTGTGATTTTTGCACTCTTTCCAAACATACTCGCAATACTTACATCCCTCTTTGCTATAGGGAATCCGAACCTTTCTCTTTAGTTCATAGTGATGTTTGGGGTCCTTCTAGGGTTTCTAACATTAATGGGGCTAGATGGTTTGTATCATTTATCGATGATCATACTAGGTTGACGTGGGTATTCTTATTGAAGGAGAAGTCTGAAGTCACTAATACGTTTAAGATCTTTCACTCCTTGATAAAAAATCAATTCCAAACCACCATCCAAGTCTTAAGAACCGACAATGGGAAAGAGTTTACGAATCAAACCCTTGGAGAATATTTATGGAATATTTATGGAACGAGAGGATAGTACACCAAACATCATGTGTCAATACTCCTCAACAAAATGGGGTGTCGGAGAGGAAAAATAGACACTTGTTAGAGGTAGCAAGATCCTTATTATTTAGTATGAGGGTTCCTAACCATATTTGGGGGGAGGCTGTTTTAACAGCGGTTCACCTAATTAATAGGCAACCTTCTCGCGTTCTCAAATTTAAAACACCTACCTAGGTTTTGCTAGAGAGATCTTCATACTAAGTTGCTATCGGACATACCTCTTCATGTCTTTGGTTGTACAGTTTTCTTACACAATTATAATCCAAATAGGAGTAAACTCGATCCGAGGGCAATTAGATGTCTATTTTTAGGTTACTCTCGCAACCAAAAGGGGTACAAGTGTTATAATCCACAAAATAGAAGAATTCAAATATCCTTGGATGTCACTTTTGTGGAAAAACAAGCTTTCTTTTCTTCAACCCAAAGTCGAGGAGAGTCTGATGTATTACAATTTGATGGTGGAACTAGTGAATTCTTTGACTCTTCGGTAGAAATTCTTAGGAATCCTTGTTCACATCAGAGTCCTTATATTTGGGAAGACACTGATAATGACCCTAATCAAAATCTTGAGGGCTCTAAGTCAGTTGACTTCTCAAAACCTTTAAATTCGAGTGACACCTCAAATCCAGAAAATCCCAAAACATCTGAAAAACTCATACCAAAAGAGACTATTGTGTATACTCGGCAGCGTAAGACTGAAGGGAAAAATATTGACCAAGTTGAAATTCAGCACGTTCAACCGACTGAATCGAGTCAAGTTCCTATTCTTGACAACTCTGAACAAGTCAGTGATGAAGGTTCAGAAAATGAAGATGGATCCATTCGGGACGAGCGTCCAATTGCTATTAGAAAGCCCATAAGGGAGTGTAGGTCTAGACCACTCTATCCTCTATCTAAATATATTTCTTATGCAAATTTATCTGAGAAATATAGGCAATTTGCTCTTAATATTTCTGCTATTGTTATTCCTACCAATATACATGATGCCTTGAAAAGTCCAGAATGGAAAAATGCTGTGTTGGAGAAATTAAAGGCATTGCATAAGAACAGCACATGGGAGATCACTGAATTACCTAAAGGTAAGAAAACAGTGGGTTGTAAATGGGTGTTCACTGTAAAGTATAAGGCAGATGGTAGTATTGATAGATATAAGGCTAGGTCGCTAAAGGGTACACTCAGACCTATGGAATTGACTACAAAGAGACCTTTGCTCCAGTAGCTAAGATGAATACAATCAGGGTCCTCTTATCTATAGCTGTGAACCTTGATTGGAAATTACATCAATTAGACATCAAGAATGCTTTTCTGAATAGGGATCTCCTAGAAGAAGTTTACATGGATAGTCCTCCTGGTTGGGAGGAGAGTTTTAAAGGAAAAGTTTGCAAGTTGAGGAGATCGTTGTATGGTTTGAAACAATCACCTCGAGCTTGGTTTGAAAGGTTCACAAAAGCTGTGAAAAAATTTGGTTATATGCAATGTCAAGCTGACCATACACTCTTTGTAAAACATTCTGCAGGTGGTATTATTACTATACTTATAGTGTATGTTGATGACATTGTAATGACAGGAAATGATGAAAATGAAATTCAACAGCTAAAGTCATTTCTGGCAACTCAATTTGATGTCAAAGACCTTGGGGACTTACGATACTTTCTAGGCATGGAAGTTGCTAGATCTAAAGCTGGAATCTACATAAATCAGAGGAAATACATCATAGATTTGCTCAAGGAGACTGGTATGACCAACTGCAAACCTGCGGATACACCAATGGATTCTTCAATGAAATTAGGATTATCAAAGGACTCTCCTCCAGTTGATAAAGATATCAAAGGTTAGTTGGAAAACTAATCTATTTATCTCATACCCGACCAGATATCGCCTTTCCGATAAGTCTAGTAAGTCGGTTTATGAACAATCCGAATGAAGAACATTGGAATGCTGTTATGAGGATTCTAAAATACCTAAAGCTGACTTCAGGTCAAGGCATTTGTTTTAAAAAGAATGAAAATAGAAACATTAAAGTGTGTACAGATGCAGATTGGGCTGGTTCAATGGTTGATAGAAGATCTACATCAGGATATTGCACTTCTGTGTGGGGAAATCTCGTGACTTAGAGAAGTAAAAAGCAAGATGTAGTTGCTCGTAGTAGTGCTGAAGCTGAATTCAGAGCTATGGCACTTGGGGTCTGTGAAGGATTGAGGCTAGAGAGACTATTGTTTGAGATTAAAGCTCCTACCACTACTCCTATGGAGTTACGGTGCGACAATCAGGCTGCTATTAACATAGCTAAAAATCCTGTTCATCACGACAAGACTAAGCACGTTGAATTAGACAGACATTTCATTAAGGAAAAGCTTGAGTCGAGGACACTTAAATTGAGTTATGTACCCTCAAAAATTCAAGTAGCAGATATCTTCACAAAAGCTTTACCTAGAACATCTTTCGACATGTTGTGCTCCAAGCTGGGAGTGATGAACATCTACTCTGCAGCTTGAGGGGGTGTTGAATCTTTAATATTCCCTAAATTTCTCTTCTTTATTTATTATTTCCTTATTAAGAAGATTATGATTTTCTAGTGTTGAATAGAAAATCAAATCTCCTCCTTTGTAGCTTGTAATTAATAGCATAGCTTGTATATAAATAGGAGTAAGCTGTACAAATAAAATAAGATATTATTCTAGGGTTTTTTCTACCCTGTTTCTTCATATTTATTATGTTGTAATAACCTCCTCAAAATTGCTTCCTGACTTGTCCTAGCAATTATAAAATAACCATCCGGGTTGTTTTCAACTTTAATCAAAAGTACTTTGAATCTGGAGTTTTAAGTTCTCATTAAGCGAGGTAAGTTTTCAGTAAGTTTATTCATACGACTTACTGTCGGTCTGATGGGAAGATCAAAAAGATGAGGAATTCCAAACTGCTGAACCACCTGCAAAAATATAGTAGTAATAATACTAAAATTACCAAAATAACAGGTAATGCATTCCATCAATTAAAAACAATAAAGATAGAAGGATAACGTCCTTGCCTGAGAACCAGAACCTCTACCAAAAGGATAGTAACGTTTCCCATCAGCATCAAAGTGACACATATTTTCCACTACAGCAACACAGGGCACCTATATCCATATATAAGTATAAATGTTAAAGTTAAAGATCATAATGATAATTAAAAATCATACAAAAAGATATTGATGTATTACAAACAAATCAAAATTTTAATTTTATGAACAGCATATTAACTGTGAAAAATTGTTTGCAGCATCTATAACTAATTAATCTTTCTTTTAAGGGCAAAAAGTTCCACCTTTAGTTTAGAAAACATACGAACTCCCTTTGCAACATCAATAAAGGCTAGCTTTTGAGGAGTTGTAACAATAACAGCAGCTGTCAATGGGACAACCTGAAATTTTCATTATATCCAACACATAATTAATGACATTATGACTTTAAGTGTTTCTACACAACTGAAGCTATGTAAAGAATTTGAAGCCATGCTGACATAATGTAAAAAACACAGTTAAAATTTAGAAAGATACAAGTATCCAAGTTCAGATAAGGATAAAAACATAACAATTAATAGCAAAACCTGACATAATGTGAGTTGAATGTCCCCAGTTCCCGGAGGCATGTCAATGATAAGGTAATCTAATTCTCCCCTGCATAACAATCTAGACATTATATTGCTATAATTCAGCATAGGCTACCTTAAGTTAAATCTTGACATTGGTCAAAGAGACAGACACTAGGTGCCCAATAAAATGCAGATTACCTGGAACTCAATTCTTACAGTAAACTAGTATAATAAAAGCATATAGCATTGTATTTAATTTTTTAAGTAATTAAACGTATAAAAACAAACATACCACTCAGTAGTAGTTAGAAGTTGGTTGATGACCCCAGAAACCATTGGTCCTCTCATTATTGCTCGACCTTGTCCTGCAAATCCAAAAGATACCAGCTTGACTCCCAGGTACTCCGTTGGAATAATAGTTCTCGTTTCCGGATTCTGAAGGAAGTATTTACATGTCATAATTGCCTTCCAATACCAAAAATCTCAATTACATTTTTTAAGTTTACCATCTCTAGCAATCGATTTTCTGGGGAGACCATTGTTGGTAAACTTGGACCATACACATCAGCATCAAAAATACCAACCCTAGCACCCATACCAGCTAAAGTATAAGCAAGATTTACAGCTATTGTAGATTTTCCTACACCTCCCTGCATGGTTTGATCATTAGATTGGTGAAACATGAAATAAAAAGAAGAAACTGAGAACCATTTGATTGTAAGATTTTCTTTTGTTAATGTTATTGGAATTTCAAAAATAAGAGAGTAGTTCAAAAAAGTTAATTAACCAAAAATAACAGTAAGAAACAGATCTTCATGCTGTGAAACAGTTCATCAAAATACAACATCACTACCTACCAACAAGATAAGGATACCAGAAATTTAACCTTACAGCTAGAAACTGCCACAATACTTGAAATTTTTTGTAACCCTATCGGAAGCTGCTCTGAGAAAACTGGTCTTGCTGGTTGCGCTGACATAGTCACATTGACCTTCTTAACCCAAGAAAGTGCAGCTACCACCTCGTTTGCTCTCTGCTCAAACTGTTAAACAAACAAATCTTTTCACATAACATATACTATAACCAGATAAATTATAATAATAATTTAGTTATTGGCATGAAAAAAGACGAATATAAACATAATCAATTAAAACAAAAATGAATCTCTAAATGGGATATATAACCAATAAAACCTTGAAATGATTTGCCTAGACATAAATACACGTGTGCATAAATACATGTCTAAATTCAAGATGCAGTCAAGGAAAAAATAGGTGAACAAAGACTAATGAAGTCCTCCTTCAATTTCAAAACTAATTACTCATGGGCGAATTAACAGGACAAATAGTCTACCATTCCAAAATTACGTGACTTCTTGATCAAACAATGATGGTTGTGACATTTACCATGTCCTTGATTGGACATGCCGGAGTTGTGAGCTCTAACCGGAATGATACCTAACATGCAGAACCAAAAGTGAGAACACTGTTCTTGAAGATTGCAATTGAATATTTCACATTTATTTTCAAATGACCTCCCCAAGAACTTCATCAATATTTAAGTCTTTCACAAAACCACATGAAACAATATCTGTTCCAAAGTCCGGATCAATTATTTGAGACAAGGCTTTTAGTACATCATTTTCAGCTGTTCCGGTTGAAACTGCATAACCAGAAAATGAAAACAAGAATGAGGGACACACGGAAAAAAAGGACAAGGAAGTCAGCTTAAAGCAAATAAGTTGCACTGTTTCAACACAAGGATTTGTTAACCATAAAAGAACATTGAGAGTAGTACAGAATAAAATATGCTATAGTATAGTCCATGGGAGTAGATATCATTTCAACCCATCTAGAAAACAAAAAATCACTCCATCACTTAGACAACAACATACATGTAGACCATAGTATCACAATCTTCAATCTCCATGTAATGAGTTCACATAAACAATTTCCCTTTCTGTGGATATTCATATTTTGACAAATATCATTAGTACATGACTCTAAAAAAACTCCAGGTAAGGACAAATAACAAGAAAGGGCTAACCATTGTCGCATGATATTGTAACATCACTATATTCATAACCACTAAATACCTTACCACAAAACACAATCTATATTAATAAAGAAGATAAGTTCACAAACTATGAAAACCTTAAATCTCTAAGTGAACGAACTCATGGTACTAACTCATCACTAAAAATTCCTACCCTGGATTGGGCACAGAAATTTACCTTCAACAGAAGCAGATTTAGCTGAGCCACAAGCTAACATCGACAGTTTACGTGATTCCCACACAAACCTTTCTAATTTTGCGGTATGAAAAGAGCTGTTTCCAGAAGATGAAGGAAGGCATTTCTCCGGTTGAATAAAAGCTGAAAAGACACCGAATTAGTGAAGTACATGAAACCAAAACTACAACTATTGAAGACAAAGTTAAGGACTACCAGAAATTAATGGCGGTTTGGAGGTAGAGATTCTGAAATGTGACCAACACGAAGCTTGTAGAACTTGCATAGTGAGCGAGTGTGTGTTGGCCGTTGAACGTCTGTGAGCCTCCCGTTTCAATTTCCAATTAAGAACTGATAACTACTCCACAAATGACACGTGTTAAAAGCGCATTACTTTCAGCTTATTGCACAGAAGTCCTTATACTTAGACTAATTGCATAGGAAGTCATGTGGTCAGCATTCATAGCACTTATTATACTGTCATGTGATTCTTTTGGTGTATTGACACATATAGCTCATGCAAGCATCATCGACAGGAGAAAGTGGACACATATAGCTAATCAGGTACAGTCACACATTTGTCAACAAAAAAGAAACCATCTTATCCACTACCTCTTGGTTCAATCCATCCAAACGTGTCATTCCAATGAATAAAACTATTCTCAATTGCAAATGAATATTATTATACGTTTTTCTAATATTTGAAAAAGAAAAAGAGACAAGCAAACGGCATTGTTTCGTTCACGTTGTTCTCAGCCTATAAATGGAATTCTTATGGACCTCAAATTTTCTCATAATTAAAAAAAAAAAAAAAAAAAAAAAAATGGAGGACAAAATTGGCGCCCAGACTGATGAAGTCTCAATTCTCAATTGTATCGATCTTAGTTGTCATGACACCAACCAATCTGTCTCTCTCCTCAAGCAGGTCAGTTTTCATTTTCTTCTAAGCAGTGAGTGTTAAGTAATATTGATGGCTGTTTTGGTTGATTCAGGCGTGTTTGGATTGTGGGTTTTTCTATGTGGTGAATCATGGAATTAGCCAGGAATTCATGGATGAGGTATTTGCAGCGAGTGAGAAGTTCTTTAAATTGCCATTAAATGAGAAAATGAAGCTGTTAAGGAACGAGAAACACCGTGGTTACACACCTGTGCTTGACGAGCTTCTTGATCCTGACAATCAAGTTAAAGGTTTGTTGACCTAACTGAAAACGTTATTTTCATTTTGTTTACCTACAAATTCAATTTTGTATTAACTGAGACAACTGCTGGTTGTGTTTGTTTATTTGTTAGTAGGAGATTACAAGGAAGGTTATTATATTGGGCTTGAATTGCCTGAAGGTGATTCTGATGCTGATAAGCCATTTTATGGTCCTAATCTCTGGCCTGCATCAGGTCAGTCATATCAGGGAAAAAGAAAAAAGAAATTGTGTTATCAGTTTCAACACTTATTCTGATTCTTGAATTGTGTTTTTAGACATTTTGCCTGGTTGGAGACAGATTATGGAGAGATATCACCAAGATGCTCTGTAAGTTGGTTTTGAAATCATATGAAATGGTCATTGATGTCAGTTAATCAACTGAAATCATTCTGTTCCTTAACATATGTGAAACTGATACATGATTTATGTGCACTCAGAGAGGTGGTTAGAAAAGTTGCGAGGATTATAGCACTTGCACTTGATTTGGAGGCTGATTTCTTCGATAGACCAGAAATGCTTGATGAACCTATCGCGATACTGCGACTACTACACTATGAAGGTGGACTTTGAATCAATTCAAAAGAGTCCAATATTGATGTAGCTGTATTCTGATTCTGATAGAATGTATCCCTTTCTATGTGTAGGTCAAGTTTCTGATCCTTCAAAGGGACTATTTGGGGCTGGAGCACACTCAGACTATGGTCTGATTACACTTCTTGCAACAGATGGCGTTCCAGGTCTCCAGGTATGAGGGCAGACACTTCAAATGATTCATTTCCTAATATGAGTTAAAAGGCTAATGTGTGTATTTTTACAAATTATTACAGATATGTAAGGATAAGGATGCTAAAGTTCAGAAATGGGAATCTGTGGCCCCAATTAAGGGGTATGTCCGGATGTTTTGCTGGAATTCAATATATTCATGTTATATTATGGTAGATGTTGACTTGAAGTCTACATGTTATTCTACTTTTAATATTTTTCTACATACTTTTTAAAAGTTTCCTATTTCTCAAATTGTTCAAAGAAAGAAGGCAGGCTACTTTTCCATCTTTCCTATGTGTTCTTTTTTTGCCAGCACATATGATAATGACATTAGTATGATAAAGGGCTGTATTGCAATTAGAAGTCTCAACTTGAAATTCATTTAATGTCACAGAGCATTTATTGTGAATCTTGGTGATATGCTGGAGCGGTGGAGCAATGGTATTTTCAAGTAAGTACAAGTACAACCCTTTTTACAAACAGTAGTTTAGGTGTTATCATCATTGCTCTTAATAGAGTTGTTTTTTTTTTCATTACCGAATGAAAGAGTTATGTTTCAGATCGCTTGACATGTTTTGATCATCTGAAGCAAAGCTATAGACACTTTTTCTTTGGTACAGTTGCTCTTCATTTGGTGAATGATTGCGTTGCATGACTCTTTGTTCAACCTGATTTTTTTTTTCTTTTAAATTGAACAAATCAGTCTGTCAATTTCTTTAAGTTATTATTTATTTATTTATGTTGTTGAATACTTGTGTTCTAACGTATTTTTACTATTTTTTCCCATCAGATCCACATTACACAGAGTCTTAGGAGTTGGCCAGTCAAGATACTCGGTAATGCTCTCCTCACTATCATAACCCTTAATTTTTTTCTACAGATATATAGTTTTGATATACCTCTGTTTGCTCTCCACATGCAAAAACTAGACTCCTGTATTTGTCTTCAGTTTTGTGCTAATCTACTCTTACATTTTCCCCTGTTTTGGTGACAGATTGCATTCTTTGCAGAACCTAGTCATGATTGTCTCGTAGAGTGTCTGCCCTCATGCAAATCAGAGAAAAATCCTCCCAAGTACGTTGAGCATAGAAAGTTCTATGCGCTAACTCGCACTAATATTCAATTTAATGTTCCCCTCCAGATTTTGCCATTTAGACTTTAAATACAAGCTGAAGTTTTTGTCACATTAACAATTTTCGCATGGATGCATTTCAATAACTAATGATTCTATTTAATTGCATTCTCATAGGTTTCCTCCAATCAAGTGTGCAACCTACCTAAGCAAACGCTATATGGATACTCATGCTGACCTAACTATATATAACAAAAGTCACGTTTGAGTAAGTACCACCTCCACCTGCAATAAAGATTGTTACAAATTCACATTCTTTACAGAGATACTGAGATAAAAAAGGATTAGTGTTCTATTCTCCTTTCATCTAACATAAACAGCCCTTCTTTGAACCTGTATATAGTTAAATATACTTTATTCTGAATGTACTGTCATAGACAAACTATATTTGTGGACAATTACTTCATCATATAACTTACTAGCAAGTTAATGAACGCAGTTGAAAAGAACTTCACCAAGTGTCATTCAAGAATTGTAGAATGGGGTAGTAGTTTTTCATAGGAGCAGTCGAAGATCAGCAGGATGCAGTCGTGTAATAAGGAAGTTCTATTATGGAGTGTCCTTCAAGAAGTCACTTAATGAATTTCTCTATGTATGAGCATGTATGTGAGATTTGTGTAGAATCTGTCTTTGTACATAATGTTATAATGTTATTGTGAAAGTGAAGCCGTCCGTTTTGTCATATTCTTTTCAAATAAGGCAACAATAGTATTGAATGAGAAAGACTCCAAAATCAGTTTATAATAGAAAACAATTGTTCTATAGTTAAATGTGAAACAACTCAGAACTTTAGTGTATACACTACAAGTTTTTTCATTTTAAAATAGTTTTCGTTCTATCGTCATCGTCATGAAATCCTCACAGTAACACCCACTAAATTCTACTAAAATGCAGCATTTACAAATAACAAACAGAACACAACACAAAAAGTAGAAAAAAGAAAAAAAAAATATGTACAGTCAAGCTGCTTAGTTAATGATCTCCAAATTATGGCCTGATCTGATGGCATGATGAGGAAGACTGTCTGCTCTTTCATTCCTCCTAAGTCCTCCATAAGGCAATTCTTCATAGCAGCCATATTTGGTATGGCTTCCAGAAGCAAGATGGCTTCTACTGGAATGGCTTCTAGTATAAACATTGGGACCATGACCACCCACTGGAGGTGGCAGCTGGAGTACAGGAGGCTGTGGTGGAGACCATCTATAAGCTTGGTAAGTTGGAGGGAGATGTTGCTGTTGCTGGTGGTAATGATGATGCTGTCCTAAATGTTGTTGTTGGTTATGCATAATGTAGCTGCTTTTAGGGCTACTAGGGCCTTGATGATGATGAGTGTTGAGACTGCACAGACTTGGTGAACTCCGGACTTTATGCATAGTGGAAAGTCGACTGTTATGGTAACTGTTATCCGCCATGACGAATTCATGGTGATTTGATTCAACTGAGAAGCTATCAGGGGATGCTGATTTTGGTGAAGAACAAGCTGACGAGATGCTGAAACTCGGACGACTCGCATTGATCGGTGTGAGTCTCCCACCACTACCACTGGCACGTACTATACCGTTAATAGCATCAATGTATCGTTGCTCTATTGCTTGAGGATCCATAGCCACCATGTGATTATCAATCACGACTGGATGCGAAGGGAATAAAAAAGCACGAAGCTTTGGAGTCCCTTCGTGTCCATGCCGATCGTATTCATCTACCATGTGTTTCACATCCTCATCGTTTTTAACCGAAACTAATGAATCCAAATCTTCAGGTATGAGCTGATACTTGAGGACCACGTCACCTTCCGATACTCCAGCTGTAGTGATCACCTTCTGCATTAGCCCTTTCAGTTTTATGTCCCGACAGATTGCCACAACACGAGTCTCACCACCTACGTACTTGAGCCCGCCGTCGACCCCTCTTGGTAAGATTTTTCCTCCGTAACTGCATAAGAACTTTATTTTGTTGTGCGCCGGTGAGGTCACGAAAGCGTCACCACCACCGTCCTTACCCATTTTTTTTGTTTTTGGAAAAACACCTACCTAGGGAATTAAGGAACGCATGTATTGATTTTGATGGATTGAAGATTGAACTGAACGATCCAAATTCACTGAATGTGAGAAGATTGAGGAATGTGGAGTCTTAATAAAGAAAAGCGAAAGAAAAAATGTAGGGGAGATTGGATTTTTCTATTTTTCAGGAATAGGTAAAATAGGTGTCTTTGATGGCTTTCTTGCCTCCCGTTACATTAATTAACTAGTAGGAAGTGATATGCTGGTGATCCAAGGCCTCCGCCTACCATCATCCAACATCTATGGTCTAAAATAGGTAGAGGCCAACAACCACCGAAGGAAAACAAAATTCCATATAGTAAATTTATAATCTAAAAATTATTAGATGAATAGAAATCAGAATTTCTTCTATTTAAAAAATATGTATAATAATAATAATAATAATAATATCTCCATTTTAAAATATTTATCATTCTTCTTTTTTCCACCTAAATTAAAAAATTATTGTTTAGGTGATTATAGGACTAAATTATCTTTGAAAAAATATTTTTTAAATTTTATATTTAATTTAACCAACGTATTAATTATAAAGGTAAATAGGGAAATATTTTGAAAAATATTAAATACAATAAACAAAATAAATTATAAAAATGACAATTATCTCAAAATAAATGACTAATTTATAACTCCATCACTAATTTAAATGGTAACCACGCGTGGATATCCTGATATTAGTTTGAAGGTAAATTGAAATCCTTCATGTTTGACCGAATCTGTTTTAATTTGTAGTTTGTCAGTTTATATGAGGGGTGTGCACGGTTCGGGCCGTCCCGAAAATCAAATCGAAAATCGAAATTTCGGGACGGTCTGAACCGAATATTTGTTATTAGGGTCAGTATTCGGTTATGCAGATTGGGGTTATTCAGTATATGGAATGGTACTGGAAAAAACTCGAAATTTTGGGACAGACCCGAATTACCGAAATTCAATGAACTGCTTCAATTGTTAGTTTCAACCCTGCTTTTTAACAACCTGATACAACCTGCTACAAGTATAGCTATATAATAATTTCAACTATACTTCATTCAACCTGTTGCTATATTGGTAAGAAATTTCACAGTAAAAAAATAAATTCATTTAAGATTAACTTCATAAATAAAATAGAAAGAACATTTCAAATTTAATCAACATAAACTTAATATCTAATCTAATAAACATATCCTGATTATGTTTTATGTAGCTACTATAATTTAACATGGGTTAGTACAGAATAACAATTATCAAAAGGTAGAAAAACAGGTAGCGACCACAGCAAGCAGCAACTACCAGACGCGTCCACAAAGCAGCAGAGTGGTTATGACACATTGACATACACCGAGCAACAATCGACAGAGACACCAACCAGCAATACACAAAGCAGAATTTAATAGTTACAACAGTAGCTCTGAGGTACAAAAGTAGCAATCAGCAGAAATCGAGATCGAGACCAACATCAAAACATCTCTGATTAAAAACAGCAACCATATAAAAAATAGTTGAAACTTACAGCAGCAGCTCTGAGGTACACAAATAACAATCAGCAATAATCGAGATCGAGACTAGTAGTAAAACAGCTTTGATTAAAAATAGCAACCATCATATCAAAAACAGTTTGAAATTGCGGTAGATAAGCTACTTTCAACCTGGCAGCATGCTAAAAAAAATATAATTATAACATTTCTAATTCTTCCATCTTCTCTATTCTATAATTGAATGTACAAGAATAAACAATTTATCATTTTAATTCCTAGGTTCACAATAGATCTTGTGCAACTTATAGCCTATCAAAGAATCATTGTGTCTATCAATAACAGTATCCTAATACACAAGCAGCTAGAGTCTAATTTCTGTATACTCAATTTATGAACAGACACAATAAACAAACACATACAAGGTATCAACTCTCACCGCCATTATATATAAATTAATAGTTACTAGAATGTATAAAAAACACCATCTATTATATTATAAAAATGAAATCAGTCATTATATTATCAAAATACATCAACCATATTATATATATATATCCAAATATAGCAATAATGAAAAAGTATCAAACGTTGTATATACCTTATGATTATCCAATGATATTTGAGGCATCGGGCTCGACACCATTAAATTGTGAGCTTACATAGACTTCTGCAATTAGGAACATAAAACAAATACATAAAACAAATCATCATCTTCAAAACACTAACTAAATTAATATCAACAACTACAATAATATAATATATCCAAAACTAATTAAATAAAAATCAACTTTGTACCTTTTTCGATTCTACGGATAACTTCAAAATCCTCTTCAAACACTTGATTGGTGTGCGCCGTAATCAATCTTGAGAACAAATTAGAGCTTGCACCATTTTTGGAGTTAATGAAGCTCTAAAATCATCAATAACCCTTCCACCCGTGCTGAAAGTAGATTCCGAAGCAACTGTTGATATTGGCATTGCAAAGATATCTTTTGCCATCCTTGATAAAATTGGAAAGTAAGGGCTATGTCTTTTCCACCAATCCAATATATCAAAATCATCATCTTCCTTTTCCATTTGCTCAAGCAAATACATCTCTAACTCAGAGTCTTGAATATCTCCCACTTCAAATGATAATTGCTCTTTCCTTTTTTTTCCTACTGCCCTAATAGCTGCTCTTTCCCTCTCACCAACTGATTTACTACCACTTACATTGGTTAGTAAGCTTTCACCGCTAGTCGAGGAAGCTGTTGGTGCTTTAGCAACTTGGTACATCTTATTATATTCCTCAAAAACAACTTCAGTAGCTTGTTTGACCATTGTACTCATTCTTTCACCCTTTTCTCCATACATATTCTTAAGAGTATGAGAAACATACACAAATTTACTACGAGGATCAAGCAGCACTGCCACATACAACATCATATTCATTTTTTCTATATCACCCCAATATATGTCAAACTTAGCTTGCATTCTTAAAGCCATATCTACTAATTCATCATCATCACTTGAAATCAACCCTTGCATAGCTTCATGAACATCAAATATTTCATCCAAAAAAGTATTGGAACATATAAAGAACCGGAAATACGAATAGTTAGTTCATAAAAGTGCTCTAAAATCCTCACCAATCGACCCACAACTTCCCAATCATTTCTTGTAGGCAAACCTACTTTCCCATGAGGTCTATCACTTGTAAAATCAACTCTGAAATTAGAATCACAATCCTCATATCTATCAAAAACAGTCCGATAAACTAGAGCAGTTTCTAACATTGTATAAATAGAATTCCATCTTGTTGGAACGTCAAGGCATAGTGATTTTTTGGACTCAATCTTTTCTTCCAAACAAAACTCCTCAAATTTTTTGATCCTCATTGGTGATTGCCTCACATATCTCACCACTGTTCTAACTCTCTTAACGGATTGATTCATTTCTCTTAAACCATCTCTAACCACCAAGTTAATTATATGAGCAACACATCTCATATGCACATACTTTCCCCCACAAATAGCAGTTTGCCAATTCAGAAATCTTCTTCTTAAATAAGCTACAGTGTTATCATTAGAAGATGCATTATCAACCGTTATTGAAAATACTTTATTGATACCCCAATAATTTAAACATTTTTCTATCAAAACTCCTACTTCTTCACCCTTATGACTTGGAGATAGTATAAAATTCAAAATGTATTTATGCAATTTCCAATCTTCATCAATATAATGGTGAGTCAAACACAAGTATGAGATTCTTTGATTAGAAGTCCATAAATCAGTAGTCAATGACAACCTTTGACTAGTTTGAGCAAAATACTTAACTAACCTAGATTTCACATCCATGTACAGTTTAAAACAATCTCTAGTTATGGTTGTTCTTGAAGGAACATGAAACTAGGGGCATATAACATGCATAAATCTCCTAAATCCTTCATTCTTTACAAATTTAAATGGCATGTCATCCATAAAAATCATTGCAAGCAAGGATTTCCTAATGGCATCATAATCAAACCTAACTTCAGAAGATGTTTCCTTACTCCCAGCTAGGGGTGGGCACGGGTCGGTTCGGTTCGGTTCGGTTTTCGGCCGAACCGAACCGAACCGAAAAAATTTCGGTTTTGGTTTTCCAAAACCGAACCTAAGTTCAAAACCGAACCGAACCGAACCGAAATTAATTGGTTCGGTTTGGTTCGGTCCAAAACCGAAAAAAACCGAAAAAACCGAATTAATTTAGTTTATTTTTTTGGTTCGGATCAAAACCGAACCAAACCGAACCGAAAATATAATCGGTTTTGTACCATTAAAACCGAACCGAACCGAATTTAATAAAAAACCGAACCGAACACGCCGGTTCGGTTCGGTTTAATTCAGTTTCGGTTTTTTTGCCCACCCCTACTCCCAGCTATCACACTTTGACAATATTCATCAATAGTATGATTTTTAGTAACAACAGAATTCTCAAGATTATTTTTGCATTTTTCCATATGTTTATTCATTCCAGAAATGCCATTCCTAGAGCTATTGCATGCATAATTCGCAGGAAAATACTTACACTTAGCTCTTTCATTACCCGATTCATCCGTGTATGAGGTGAAATGATCCCAAGCTTTTGCTCTTCTCTCCATAGCTTTTCGCTTTGGTCGGGAAATAGAGGGTTCATTAGCAGAAGGTTGAGCAGAGCATGGAGGAGCATCCTGTGTACAAGGCTGGTTGGGCATGGCTGGTTCAGATCTGTGCTCCTCATGAATTAAATCCAGCTACCTCTGTGGTGGGGAAGATTGACTCATACTGATACATCAACACAGATATAATATGTTATGTGACAAAATATGATATTGAAATATATATAAACTAAACATTGAATACTAAATTAACTAAATGTATATGTTTCCTTCTAAGAAAATAAGTATTTAAACAAGCAAATTTAAATTTTTTGACAAACAAATGGAGACAACAACCATAAACTTGATAACTAATTATACATTATAATTTTGTAGCATCTAAATTCAAAGCAACAATATGAATATATTATGGTTTGGTTGATAGACAATTTAAAAAACAGATAAAGAAAGAGCAAGCTGATGTAGAAGAAGTTTAATAAATACCAGAAGAACAAATTTAAAACAACAATACAAGACAAAACAATCAGCACGTGAACAACTACAAAACATATGCCTTGAAGATTTAGAATTGGCATTAGCTACAAACGACATAAGATCAATATGTTTAGCTAAAGCTAGAGATCGAATCTTAACAAGAAAGAAGCCAGCAGAATGATAAATAGAAAACAACTACTGTAAACACACCCAAATTGTAATACATGACAGAAAGCATAACCAAGTAAGCAAATCCCATCCTAATCCCGTAATAACAGCTTGAATAATATACAAGTCAGCAAATTTATTAACAGAGGAGAATCACAAGCAAAATAAGCAAGTTCAAATGGATAGTACAATTTCAAGTTTAAGAGTAGAAGTTGCAGGAACTATTGCTGTATATATCTCATAGATAATTACAAAAGGAAAACAAAACAAAGATAAGACAAGGGATGAGAGACGGGGGAAAATGAAAGAGTTTACTTACGTTTGACTTGAGGTAGGACGACAAGTGACCGGAACGGAGAGATTAACGATGACAAGTGACCGGAATGGAGAGATTAACGACGACAAGTGATCGGAACGGAGAGATTAACGACGACAAGTGACCGGAAGTTCAAAGAGATCGGCGGAGGCGATTTAGGGTTAGGGATTTTGTTTTGCCCAAAAAATTCAAAACTTCAATTTTGAAACGTGTGATGTGAAGACAATTTACCGTGTTATACCACTAAAATTAATAATTCGGGATTCGGTAAATTTACCAAACCGTCCCGCACAAACTCATATCGTACCGAACCGAAATCTTTAATTTGGTGCGGTATTCGAGCCTAATTTTTGTTGTCCCGAATACCGAAATACCAAAATTTTGGTACGGTTCGATTTGGGACAACCCGAATGAACACCCCTAGTTTATATAGGCGATAGAGTGGGTGATTGCCAGTCGACGTTATTCTACAATTGAATTAGCGATTCACGGTTACTAATCATGTTTAAACCCTCACTCACGTATGTTATTATCTAATTTGTGCTACATTAATCTGGACATAATCTGAGGTATAATGAACTTGAATTTGTATTATGTGATATGTTTCTGTGCTGCTGGAATATGGATGCTTTTCTTTGTTGTTATGTTAGATCTGTTGTTCGTATTTCTACTATGCTATTTTTATATGAACTGTTGTGATTGGCTATTGGAATCTTTAATTTTACCCAACTGTTGGAATTTATATATTGATTTAAATTTAATCGCTACTATTTGGATGTTGAAAACCATAAGTTATTTGATCTGAAATAAAAGTCTTGTCTGTAGTATAATAGCGATAAGATCGGCATACGTAGAGTATACATCGATACGTAATCACATACAAGTCTTGAATTGCTTATTTTCTGTCTAGACGTGACAACATCAATCTATCTGGAGTCTCGGATCTATTTTTTGGAGCTTTGCTCACTGTCAGTTTTTTCTGCTACTAATTTCGTTATTAAACTAAGGACGGGCATAACAATATTCTAAACTATATCTGATTTGTTCGTATTGGTTATACGTTGTTCTATTATATTATGTAATTTTATTGAATTGTTTTTATTGATTATTTACCAACTAGACTGCTTGTTGTTGGTTGATTTATTCTGCTGCTGTTGGAGTAGATGTTGCTGCTCTGATCATGTTTCTAGGTGACTTATTTGTTGGGTTAATTTAGATTAGACGTAGGATAATACTTTAGTTGTTCAATTATGCCGTTAGAGATTGATTTGATGCTTTTAAACTCTAACATAAATTCTATGCATAGGACTGAACTGTAGGAACGTAGTATATGGTCTGGTAATGTCTAATAAGTTTTTTAAGAGTTGAAACGGCTGAAATAAACTAGATTAGACTAGTTAAAAACAATAACCGGTTATTTTGACCCTCTAAATGTAGGAATTGGACCTGTTTCGACTGTGACATCGGCCTGTGGCCATAATAACATTTTTAAAGTTGTTCTTCTTGTAATTCCCTTTTCGAAAAGGTATAATAAACTTAAACAGACTTAAAACAAATAAGTTAGATCCATTTTAAGTTTTAGAGCCTTTTAGAGTATTCCATCCCCGTAGAGTACTTAAATACTACTAAATGATGAATCTATTAGTTTTAGATTAATTTTGAGCTGTTGAATTTTAGAGCTTATTAGTTTGCTTCCATTTCAAATCACTTGTGTTACACTAGATTGCATTTGATGGGTACTCATACTACTTCTATTTAATTAAGACGTATGGTGTATATGATTGTTGAGTTTTAGCTTACTAACCAGACATTTGATAGTCTGACCATGTTGTGTTTTACCTTTTTGTTTTGTATATTAATTTTCTGGATCAGGATGAAAAATGATGCATTCAGACAATCAGGTGACGTAGTAAGGACACACATCATTCGCATACCATCAGCTCTAGCATGTAGATTTTATATTCTGGAATTTATTTTCATATTTGTCACTTTCAGATTATGTATTGTATTTTCATTTTATTTCGGTTGTAACGAGAGTTAAACTCATACTTTCACATTATATGTTTAGCTGATTTAGAAAAGTTTCTGAATAATGTAACACTGCACATTTAGTTTTATATTCAAGTGAATTATATTTCAGTTTAGAAAAGTTTTTAGATAATGTAACGCTGCATATTTGGTTTTGTATTCAGATAAATTATATTTCAGAATTTTGTGTTTTATTATTCAGGTTGATATTTCAGATTTGAACTATATGTATAAATTCTGTTATTCTGTCTTTTTTTTGTTATTTGTCTTTTATAACATTTCGTTCCCCTGCATCTGTCTATCGGGTGAGGGTTCAAGCATTACAATTTTAAACTCTATATTGACGATTAATATATATTATAGAATAAGAATGTTACATTAGATTCATTATTAAGACTCCATGTTTGCCACTTATAATTAAAAGATACTCATTGATGAAAATGGTAAATGTGGTATAATTGTATTAAAATGTAATGATGAATGTTGATGCGGATTGGTGTCTTCGGAACTTGATGGTAATTGATATAATGTCTATTTGGTAATGGAATAACAAAGCTGACTAAATGATCATTTAATGATCTCTAATGATTCATAATTAACTAACTGTATAATTGTCATGGTTACCCTTGAAATGGATTGAACAAATTATGAAAACTGTTATCAGTTGATGAGGCTAGGTAAATAACTAAATGCCTTTATACTTAGCTCCAGAATGTAGAATGCATAACATATCTAGAGATCAGAAGTACTTCGACCTAAAACAATATCGTGGCTGATGTTTAGTCCCATGGACAAAGATTGTTCACTTAGAGGGTGACGACATTGTCTTGTTTTCAGATGACAAAAGTAAGTCAGAGCTCCCTAAACTTGCACTGCTTTCCTAGTTAGATACCTGAATTATACGAATCCCACCTAGATACCTCAATTTGTATAAAATGGAAACAGTAAATACTTGAATCTAAGTTGGCATTTGTCATGGGTTTATAACAATCAAAGGCGCGTGAATGGATATATTTCGTGTCCAGGTCAACAAAATAATTCCTTTGACCTTAAATACAATTGAATTAAGGGTTTAGGGTTTGTGAAGTGAAATACAAATTGGGTTGATGAAGATTGAAAAATAGTTACAAGGAGGACAAAACGAATAATAAGAAGAAAATAAAGAGAAAGCTTTGTTGAATCTGCAATAAAGAACAGGTCCATACACAGGTAGAGCTTATACAACTGAAAATATCACCAAAGAAGACCTCAAACAACCACCACCCGCTGTTGAAGATAATGATCTCCATACATCTCTTTCAATCTCTCTGTTGAGATTTTGGCGGAGACCGAGCTACTATCAATATCTAATGATAAATCGAGGCCAGAGAAGAAAATTACCCTGATAAGAAGTGTCGAAGAAAGTGAAATTCTGATCAAATCCTAACAATCAACACTACACAACGACAACAACTAAATCTCAGAAGGAAAATATGTCTTACGGCATGAATACGATTCGCAAAGATTGATTTTATTTTGGGAATTCAATTTTTAAGATTTTGAAACGTTATTTCCAAGTGTATCCACATGTAAGTCACTAGTCCACCCAATTGTCATGTCATGGAACATGTATTATACACTCCACCCATCATTATGAAATCAGATTCAAGTATTTATTGTACAAACTGAGGTATTCAGGTGAAAATTCTCATAGTTCAGGTATCTATCTAGAAAAATACTACAATTCAAGGAGCTCTTACCTATTTTTGCCTTTCCAGATTTATTCGTCTTAGGTTGATGATTCACCTACGATTTCAATGCACCCTTGTGGTAATAGGGTCTTAGAACTTTGGTTCACCACAGGTTTGTTTGTCTTGGAACTTCAGTCCATATTGAATCTTATTTTCAAATCTATTGTTTGTTTATAGGTATTGTTAATAAAATTGGCAATAATTTGATTGATCAAACCTGGTTGATATTGTTGATGAATTGGTTAAATTGATTAAAGGAAAGATGGATAATGAAAGGTAGCTAGGTATGTGAATATATATATATATGCTTTATTATCTAATTTGGTGAGTTAGTTTGCTACTTAGTTTTTGGTGTTGGCAGCCCAAAATAGGGCAAATTTAGTCAGTTTCCGAACTCCTAACTGGGAAAGTATTTCATCAAAAGCTCGATAAATACTTTTAAAGAGATTTTTTAGTAAGTTACCGAGCTCTTACTACGCAAAAAACTTGGTAGAAGCTCAATAAGAGCTTCTTGTTGTATGTCTGAATTACCAAGCTAATACTCAGAAAGTAGCTCCGTAAGAGTTATTGGAGTACTTTTATTGCGTTTTTTAGCTACTTATTCGGCAAGTAGCTTGCAAAAGCTGCTAGAGTTAGTTTTGTTGAGTTCAAGTAGCTCGCAAGAGCTACTGGTGTAGTTTGAATTTAGTTGCCAAGCATATAGTTCGGTGTAGTCTCGACCAAATACTTTAGCAAGTGCTTCTTTCAACTTTTTAAATAAGTTTCCAAACTTTTATCTCGACAAGTATCTCAGTAAACTCCTCATAAAGTACTTCTGGAAAGTTGAATTTTGTGATTCATCGAGCTCTTTGCTCAGTAGATATTTTGGCAGACATCTACGTCTCTCTCCTTAAGTTGCCAAGCTCTAACTCAACAAGTCACTCAGTGATATCTCGATAACATCATTGTTGCATTAAAATTAGTAAGTTTAATCACACTCTATATGTTTGATTGATAGAAATATATGAAAGGATGACTTCTACGATGGAGTGGACTTTAAAAAATTTGATGGAGAGAACTTTAGAAAGTTTTATTTGTAAGGATATGACACTGAGCATCCAATCGTGAAACTCCATTTTCTTCCCTTTTCTTTCCTTTTTTTTTTTTTTTTTTAATGATATAGTGACCTTGAAAAAAATTATATGATATGGTGACCTTCTAGGAAATATATGTCATACACCATATTTGTTTCTAAAACATTGTATTTATTGCATTAAAGATTTGTAAAAATGCTTATTCTTTTAGCAACTCTTCTAGATTTAATTTGGGAGAGTTAAAATCTAAATTTCACTTCTAAAGTTATTCACACCCTCACTTTTTGCGCATAACAACAAATGCGCTATAGAAGTCACTGCTTTCTTTTGATTATATTTACTTTATTGTTCATTTAGTTGTCAACAGTAACCGATTTTTAAAGGTAATTTAAAACACCTGCCATACATACACCAAGCTTACAAACACAAACACTGGATAACAGAATTCAGAAGATATTTAATTTACAAGCTTTCTCTCTCTATCTCTCCGTATACATATATATTTATATAAGCACCAAGTAATGCTGCATAAGAAGAGCTTCAGAAACAGCCTAAAAGTTGGATCATAGTCGCAACTCTTTTGTAAATTTATTGCTCCCACACTGTAGTATTAACTCAAACACCAAAGGAAAAAAGTGCAAACCTTGATAGTTAACTTCAAGAAATAACCATACAGTTCTCGTACTGATTATCGGTAGGTTCTGTAGACTGGAGAATACATGCAACTCTCAGCATACTTAACAAGATTCTCGGGACGCGGAAGACGCGTACCCAGGCCTACATAGCAAGGAAAACAACACTTTTCAGCAAAATATATACGTCACTAAGTAACACTTGATAGATTTAGTGGAGAGGCTTATGTAGTTCATAATATGTTGCGCATCAACTCACCAAGTTCATAAGCCTTAGCAGCAACATTAGCAGCAATCTTGGCTGAAATTTTTCGTATGTTAGAAAATGGCGGGTAGATTAGTCCCTTATCATAGTTCTCCTCCAAAACTTGCCCCGCCAAGGCTTCAGCTGTTGATTCATATAAACAGATGGGGACTATTAGTGTTTGAAAGACATCACAAAAAAGCTAAGTGTTGCAATTTGTCAAAATTAACATTTGACTACAGTACTAACTCCACCCATCACAAGAAGACTGATTCTTCTTTCATGATGCCATAAACAAAACAATCTACCATTTTGTTATCACCTGAGGCCATTTAGGACACTAGGAATATTGTTTGTCTAAGTGACTAAATCCAAATTACATCACAGTCTAATTATGATTTGAGTTAAAGATAGACAAAAGAAATTGGTTAAACAATAAAAACATTACACTTAATTGCCTACTTACAGGCTGCCAGAAGCATGTCATCATGAACCCTAATTGCTCCAGAGATTACCAAACCCAAACCAAATCCAGGGAAGATGTATGCATTATTGGCCTAAATTATTACAAAAGAAAAGACAGAAAAAGTTAGTAAAGAAAGACAATTGATGTCAGGTGATCACCAGAATTGTAAAATGAGAAATAGAAAAGCAACAGTCTGGTCTGCCAACCTGGCCAGGAACAAAAACTTTGCCATTGTATTCAAAAGGATCAAATGGACTCCCACTTGCAAAAATAGCTCGGCCCTTCAGAAACACAACCACAATGGTAGAGTGAATATAATGCATCAAAACTCAGCCTCAACTGAGTTGTAACTGAATAGTAGTTGCAAAAGAGTTTGTTTTACCTCACTCCATGAGTAAGCCTCTTCAGCTGTACATTCAGATTGCGAGGTTGGATTAGACAGAGCCATTATCAGCGGTTTCTGCCAGTTCTTGATCAACAACAACATCATTTTCTTACAAGAAACATATTTCAAGCACTATTTTGTAAGTACAGGAGAAATAGAGTGAGTACCTTATTGAAGGATGCCATGGCCTCAACCACTTCCTTCGTAAATGTCCTCCCAACTCCAGAAGATCCAATTAATACAGTTGGCTTGATAGCCTATTGACACAGAAGAATAAGGTCAAGAATCCAGATCTCCAGGTGCGAGCATTGTTTATAAAACTATAAATGTTTCACACCTTGACAGCATCCAATAGATTATTGACTGGTTCATGCTCGTGAGCCCAAGGCTTTTTGAAGTGTTGAAGAGAATTTTTACGGGAGCTGACAATTAATCCCTAAAAGAATACAATTTATGAGAATCTATTCTGAAGGGCTATCATCTGGTCAGGCAAAGATGAATAATTCCAATTAGGCTCTAACGAACCTTAGAGTCCACAAGCCAAATCCTCTTACGATTCTCTTCCAAAGGAGATTTTGACTGTGAAAGTCCAAGCAAGGGCTTATTAATCACCATATAATGTATGTAATCATCTCATGCATTAAACCAAGATATAATAAAAATATAATGATCATGTCCATACCTGCTTTGACATCTCAAGGGCTATAAGCTCTGCTATACCAGTCCCAGCCTACATGATCAGTAGTAAAAAAGTATTTGATTGTTAGACAAGACAAGACTGCCTAGAAAAACACACAAAATCAACTGAATATAAGATAACAATGTTCACAACCACAAATAACTCTAGCTATGCCTACTTCTCGTGTAAAGTTTTTGTTCCATAAGTTCTATTTTTCTTAGTGATGAGTGGTGACTTACTTCTCCAGCCCCAAGAAACAAGAAAGTATGGTCAGTCAATTTGCCACCAACCAACTTCAATGCAGCAACTACTCCAGCTAGAACAACAGAGGCTGTTCCCTGAAACAAAAGGAGATGATCGTTCAAGAAAAGATCGTAATGTTCACCATGGTGCTAGTGCTTCCTTTGTCTTTACCTGAATGTCATCGTTGAAGACAAGATGAGTTGTGCCATATTTTGCAAGCAACTCGAAAGCATTGTGGTTTGCGAAATCCTCAAACTGCAGAAAGGATTAAATAAACTGCACTTAGTTATAACAGAAGAATTTTACAGCTCTTAAATTCAGGTTAACTGATGAATATCCAAAACCTGTATCAGAACTTTCTCTCCATAATTCTGCTTAACTGCACTCATAAACTCATGCAGCAAGTCCGCATATTCCTAAAAGGAATAAAATGCCTTGGTAAATATATACATGCTATGATTTCTGGAGAACTGATACGAGACACGGTTAAAGCAAGCTTTAAAAAAAAATAAATAAATAAATAACCTGTCCAGTAGCCCTTCTCTGTCTGAGTCCAATGTAAAATTCATCCTTCAGCAACTGCTCATTGTTTGTGCCCACATCAATGGTAATAGGCAAACACTGTAAAAGCAAGCTAATAGTGAGGATATAAATAAATAAAATAAAATAAAATAAAAAAGAGAAAGAAAAACAGATAGAAATGAATGGCTATCTTGGCATCAGTTTTCTTTTGTTTTGACACGGAAAGACTAGACTTACTAAAAATGTAATACAAATTTATGCTCAAGGCCAATTAAAGGAAAATTTCTATTAACAGAACAACCAAACAAACGCATGAATACAAATTAATGCTTACCGCAGAGGGACGTAGTCCTCCAAGTGCTGTATACAAAGCCAATTTTCCAACAGGAATTCCCATCCCCTGAAACATTTTTGGTAAGATTGATCTGTCAATTGATTCTTTCTCATTTTATCTCGTCATTGCTTAAATAGTTCTTATCGAAAGCAGATTAATTCAGTTGTTACCTGACAGCCAAGGTCTCCAAGACCCAGAATGCGCTCACCATCTGTCACAACAATCACCTGTATGCTTCTTTCAGGCCAGTTCCTCAAAACCTCTAGAATCTTCCCCCTAACACAATTCTCCATGTTAAGCCAACATCAAAGAACCTTCAAACGGAATAAAAAAGACAACATAAAACCAAGTCAACCATACTTCTCTTTCAAACTTATGTATAGACCCTGAGGACGCTTGAATATGCTTCCATATTTCTGGCAAGCTTCACCAACTGTTGGAGTGTAAACAATCGGAAGCAGTTCCTCAACATTATCAATCAAAAGCTTGTAAAACAGCCTCTCGTTTCGCTCCTGTTTAACACAAAACCAAAATTAACTAACTCGGTCCGAGATCAATCCTTAAATTTCCTGATAAATGAGATAGATTACCTCAAGATCCATCATGGCAGTGTATTTTTGCAAGGGAAGTTGATATTGTCGAATACTGTTCATCAATTTTTTCTCCTGAAAACAAAAATGAGTTTAGATCATGAAGACAAGGACGTTGAGAAAATGCAAATTTAACCTGAAGCTCTTGAGAGACAACTGATGGAGGCAAAAGGCCTCTCAAGTAGTGCGTATTTCTTTCTCTCTCCGTAAAAGCAAGCCCTTTGTTATGGCGCGGATCCCTCAACAACGAATACCCACTGCATAATTATATTTTATTAGCTTCTTCATCATCATGAATCAAAACAAGTCGATAGACTACTAGAATTGAATCAAAGCTAACAGAGGGAGAGAAGGAGACCTGGCGACGGAGAAGGTCCAGGGAGTGACAAGCTGATCCTGCGTGGCACAGTCCTCGCCGTAGACGTCCTCGACGCCACCACCGACGGTGGATTTGGGGTCCAAATCGAGAACGGAAGCTCCGTCTCTCATGTCCTTCAAAGTAGTCTCCATGTGATTCTAGAACCGTCACTCTCTCCTCTGACTATGCTTAGTATAAGTATTACACTAGTATATGTAGTCTTTACGTGAGTGAGTCGTCAGCTGCATATGAAGTCAACAGATACAGACAAATCAAAACTATCAAATGGTGGATGGAGAAGTGGGAGCATTATTGATTGCCACGGTCGGTCGCTCCTTTTTTTGAATAATTGTTACCAGTGGAGGATCATCTGGACATTTCGATTTATATAATACATTTTCCAGTACCCACTAAGCATATGCAATTTAATATGTATTGATTTAAAGGTAATATATATAGGACATGAATTATATGAATGTGTTCCGGAAATAGAATATACTAAATGAAGGGAGGAATATGTGAAGTGGGAAGTGGGGTCAAATGTGGTTTTGTTTGATTCATGTCTCAGTCAAATCAGACATTTTTTTAGTTCTCGGATAAGATCTAAAGAAGGAATCCGAAATCAACGGTGGACCATGGCGGCTACCTGTCTCCATTGTAATTTGAGAAGGGCATCATACTAATGGCTTTAATATAAGAATTTATATTTTATTGATATGTTTTACTGTATTTAAGGTTTTTGTTTCCATTTTATTTATAGATTTAATTTTATACTTTTTCTAAATATAAATTTTATAAAATTTGGTTTGCACCTCATTTATCATCCATTTAAAGTTTTCTGAAAATCGTTCACTTCATATATTTTTATCCACGATCACACATTTCTGAATGAAATTAGAATGTGTGATTCAATAGTTACTTTATTTTTGATTTAGGTTTAAAAATATCTAAATAGTTTTCAAAATTTGTGAAATCACATCAGAATGATATTACTGAAATTAAAATTTTAGTAAAGGGTAAAACTGTCAGCGTGGCCTATTTCTGAAAACCAAATTTTTTGAATGTTTATTTTTATAAGAGCATCTCCAATGGAACGTGGGCGTTAGATGATGTGGCTGTGTAAAATAGAAGTCGTGAATGCTGATGTTGCAAAACTTTTATTGATAAACAGTATAATTTAAAAATAGTCATAAAGTGGTCACCGTCTATCACTCTACCTTTTTAATTTTTAATAGAAATTTAATTAAAATTAAACTCTTTTATTATAACAAAAAGAATTTGAAACACATTAAAAATCTGATTAAATAATATAAAAAAAACTGAGTCAGCATATCTATTTGACCATCTAAAATAGAAGGTCTGATAGACAATGTCTATTTTAAAATTTGACACGTCAGCTGGACATTCAAAATAGACGATACCATTGGAGCTCTACTTTTTAAAATACTGTCCACGTTGCTGACGTGGCCGTAGAGAAATTGATGCTCTAAGAGCATCTCCAATGGTTTAGTGAATTGAGATATATGTGGCATGTTAATTAGAGGGTATGGATAATGATGTGTCAAAAATAATAGTTCTGGAGAAAAGAAAATAAAAATAACTCACAGTAGTTATTGTTTATTTGGATTTTCCTAATTTATAGTCAATTAGAATTAATTTTTATTTTCTTTTTAATTTATAATTTAAATAAAAATATGATAATTTCAATTTTAAAATATTAAAATTGCTGATTGACACCGTCAACTAGGACGTGGAAAATAGAAGCACTACTCCACACCCTCTATTATTTTTTCTGCCACATCACTTGTAAATTCACATCGCCATTGGAGTAGATTTTTTAAATAAAAAATCCAGAATGTCCACATGGACGTGCAAACCAATAGATGCACATTCCACTGGAGATGCTTTAAGAATTTAAGTTATATATAAATAATATTCAAACTTTAGAGGGCTTATTTTAAATAATTTTCACTTTTATTTATTTTTATTATATTATTTTATTATTTTTTATATATTTGTATTAATTTATTATTTTAATATTAATTTATTACCATATTTATTTTATATTTAATTTTAAAAAAAATAGGCCATAAAAAGTTTAAGTATACAATTATATGCATGTTTCAAAAAGTTTGCAAAACTAAACATTAATTTTCACTACATATGTCATTCAAAAACTATGAGCGTAGTTCACAAAATTTGTGAAATTTATTTTTGTATATTTTTTAAAATAGACCTATAATTATATTTTGAAGTTTAAAATGCCCATTTAAAATAATTTTCACTTAAATTTTATTTTATATAAACTTTTATTTTATAGATAGAGTTTCCCAAAATACTCTTGAATTTTTACAATTTACCGATTCTGTGAACTATGGTCACAATCTGTGAATGACCTATAGAGTGAAAACCGAAGTTTAATTTTGCAAACTTTTCAAAATAGACCTACGATTCTATACTTGAACTTTTTATGGCCTAAAAAATTTTTTTTAAAAATTTTATTTTTATTTTTTATTGAAGTTTTTATTACATTTATTTTAAAATTATCAATCATTAGAGTTCCTATATTTACTTAGAATCAATTTAAAACTAAATTTAAATTAATTTAGTTTATATCACATGCAATTTTTTTATTGGGTGTAACAATTCTTATGTTCTTATATTTTTTAATAAATAAATATTAAAAATAATTATCACATAATGTTTGAAATTTTAAATTAAATTAATAGACCGTTTAAATTTTTTTAATTTTTAAAGTTTAAAAATTGGATTAAAATGACTAATATATTTTGCCTTCTTGTCAGTATCCATCCATACGGTTTGTGCGCAAACACGAACAGACCCTTTTTAAAAACATTATTTACTTAATTTTTTTTAAAAAAATTTTGGAAGAAAATCCATGTGAATTGATGTCCATAAAACTTTTAAAAGACCAAATATTAGGGAACTTGAATTTACAAATTTTCAACGTAGTGCCTAAAACTTTCCAGAGTTGTTCTAACACTGCCACCTATGTACTAGTCATCTCACGTTTTCAAAACTCTTTGAACGTGTAAGATATTCTTCACAACAATTATAGTTTGCTTAAAACTTGGTTGAACCTGGAGTCTACTGCAGAGTATTCATAAGTGTTTCTTTCTTAAACTTTATCAAATTAAATTTGTTGTACAACCACAATGTTCTAGGAAAATTTTGGCTTGAATAGATTTATTAAGACAGTGTCTTGGTCAACAACAAAGAATGTCGAAATAAATAATAATCATTGCGTACCACTTTAGTTTCATCCAATTCAATCAAACCATCAAACTAACAAAGAACAATTTTCGCAAACACTAGATCAATCAATGACGGAAAAAGAATAAAGTTTTTCATATATTATGAAATTAGTCAACAATTCAATTTTGCACATAATTCTTCATGCAACACTTGGAAACATTAACTAAGCAATGAGTTTAACCTATTAGAATAGAAGAAACTATAACCTTGTGTTCTACAAATTTATAGTGTCAATAAACACTATAGTTTCCAATGGATTCAGTTTGCCAACTATTCATAGACTTGAACTTATCACCTATTTATAGACCTAAAATTAACTCATATAACTGGTCTAATTACTGTAAAATAATCTTTTATTTTGAATGGCAAAGAGAAGTTTTTAGTTTATGGAGAGAATAAAACAATGTGTTCCTTGAGCTTAAAGCATCCTTTAACACTAGCAAATCCAAACTATTACAACACAAACTTTAACAACACTAAAATTAAAGGAAAAACATAAAAACAAAAGGAATTGGAAACATGATGACCCAAAAATTATACGCATATTAACCCAAATCCATCATTCAAGAACATGCATAATTCATCCCATCCCTACAAAATAATAATCAAAACGGTCCATTAATATCTTAACACAATAAAATAAATTTAACAATTTAGCTTAATTAACAAGTTATCAAAGAATACCATTTTCTCAATGGTTGTTTTCAGCTCTATCCATATCAACGACATTTGAAGCAACTTTGGAATTAAATTCATCTTCCATCTCATTTTTAATCTCAATCCTTTCATCATCTACAAAAGTATAAAATAGATTAACCAAATAAATGAGGTTACTAATAAATCAAAAGAATTACATATTCCTTATCACTCGGAAGAGCATAACCTATAAGTCAATTGTGTGTACAAATTAATGCTTACACATGTCTAGAAAGAAGAGAGTTGCGGTACTTGGTTAACACCCTAAAACCAATATTAAATGCGGACTCTGAAGCCACTATAGTTGTTAGAATGATAAATACATAAAAGGCTATACGAGCTAAATTGGGAAATCTTGACTTGTTATCCTTTCAACGAGTTACAACATCCAAACTCATAAAATCCGCATATTCTAGTAGAGGTTCATCGAAGCACTTCTCTAATTGAATTTTTTTCTGAGGTAGAATCAAGGAGACGTCTACGGAACAATAATATAATTAAAATTTCACTTTTAATTGAAGAGAACTCTACAATCATTAAATAAACAACATGTTCATTCATATCATAAATAAAATGGAATTAAATATTTAATCATTGAAAACTTACATCAACAGTTGATTCAATTCCCATGTAATTCATTATAGGAGCTGGCCTTGTTAAAATTGGTTGAGTAAATAATGTAGAAGAAGATTGTAATGATCCAACACAGACATCAAAAAGTAGTGTCAAAATTCTCTTAAATTTTCCATCCTATTTCCGGTACTAACAACATCATCAATCTCTTCAAAACATAACCCTACCATTCAAGCTTCATTCAAGGATCAACAGTAGTCGCAATTGATATAATTTCACTATACTCATCACAATATAATTTCACTCCCTCGTACTATCTACCATTTTCTTGATAACCTCATCATTCTTGTTTCGCATCAATAGACACTCAATCTTCCAAGTTTGGTGAAAATATAAATTTAAAGTTGGATAGCTAGAACTCGATATCAAATTAGTGATTGAATAAAAAGGACCCAAAATCTCACATATTTTTTCACCTCACCCATTCTTCCTTGGATGGACACCTTGTTATTACCATTACGTATCTTCATATAATTAAATGCACGCTTATATCTAAAGACACTTTGAAAGAAAAAATAGATTTCCACCTAGTAGATACATCTATACATTAAGTGGACTCCACAATCATAACCAACTACATTAACATATTCTTGAAATTTTCTTTCCTAATTTCTGATCCCTTGACATACTTCACACTCTCCGTACTTTTTATGTAAAGCTTCATTTGCAATATGTAATCCATCTTGAATAACAAGATTTAAAATGTGTGCACATCAACGTACATGAAAAAGTTTTGCCCACGAGGCAAACCATTAGTAGTGCAAAGAGTTCCTCTTAACCTATCTTGCATGTTTTCATTTGTCAATATATTGTCTAAAGTGATTGAAAAAAATCTTCCTTTCAATTTTCCATTCATTTAAAATTTCTAAAATTGCATTGGAAAGTTGAATGTCATTATATGGAGGAGAAAAAGTAGCAAAAGCCAATATCTTACTAGTTAACCTCCATTGATCAACAAAGTGTACAGTAATGCAAATGTATCCCCCAATTGAGCAAGCAGTCCAAACATCAGAAGTAAGAAGAATTCTTATATTAATTTCTTGAAAATTTCACTTAGTTTCCCCTTTTTCTTTTCATAAAATTTCAAAACAGCCTATGCGATAATAGCCCTACTAATATATTTGACATTTTGTTTAACTATTTTATTATATCTCTAATCCCATCATATTCAACGAAAGAAAAAAGAAGATCATGCCTAAAAATTGTCATATCTATCTTATCATACAAAACATTTTGATCCATATTATAACTTCTAAGTTTTTCTACATATCAAAAATTAAATCCCTAGCATCTTGGTTTTCTTCTGCTAATTTCTTATAAATTTAAATGTGGCTTTTCAATGTTGTAGTCTCATACCTTATTTCCCCACCCCCCCCCCCATTAATTCAATCCCACAAGCATTACATCTTTGTCATATCTCACTCTAATTAGGGTCATATACTTTCAAACATCATATTTAACTCTAGGTTTCTTACTGGGAGGTTAGCTATCACCACAAATACTTGAGTCCATTCTTTGACTTACTCCACCAACTTGTTGGTCCGATGCATTAACTACTTCATTATTTTCTTCAATATGATCATCGCATGAGTTAATATCCATTTTAAAACTTTCAAATCTACAATAGTACAACAAAAGAAATTTTAAAAGGAAATAACATCATTAAAAAAATATAAAACTTTATTATTCTAAAAGATTTAAAAATGCAGCACAATTAGTAATTAAAATTATTAAAAAAAATAGTATCAATATTTTTAAAATCCAATACAGTATTATTTCAAGAGAATGAGCATAATTCAACCCCTAAAAAATGACTTGAAAAGGAAAAAAAAAAAAGGAAAAGAAATCATTTTATTCCGTTTTTCATAACAAATGAATAATATTTTTTTTCTTTTCTAGGAAATAAATAAAAAGTAAATCACATTTGTACTTATAAACCCTTATTGAATACTCACAATACTTGTTAAAATAATAAAAACCTAACTAGATAATATAATACGATATTTTAAATCGATATGTGTTAGATATAATAAAAAATTGCAATATACCACATGTAATTATAATGTGTTGTTGGTATATCATTTTTCATATTCAAAACATAAAAATCGGCAGGAAAAAGTAAACTCTGAACTTTAATTAACACATCTTTTAAAACACCTTTAAGATACATAAGAGACCTATCAGTAAGTTGAATGATAACATCAATTTCTTTCAAAGGACCAGCATTCAATGATGAATAAAAAGAATAAGGCATACCATTCAAAAATGCACCAAGATCATACATGAACATCTTAATCATTAAACAACCAATTGTACAAGATATACCAAATAATCCCCAATCATCACTTTTGGGGGCACTTTTTTTCAAATACTTAGTATATTTAGATATCTATTTAATACTAAAATTAATCAAAGGGGCACATTGATCTTCATCATTGTCAATCATAGCTACATCCTCACAAGTATTGTTATTTACTTGTTCAACAAGCTTGTGACTACTTCATCTAAAGGATGTCATTTAGATCAATATTGAGTGTCCATTTTCCTTATTGATTCATGTGCAGCTGAAAACTATATAGGAACCTCTACATGCGCAATGTGGACCTCTACATGTGCAATATGGACTTCTACATGCTCTATCGAGACAACTTCCCGCTCTTCACCTACATGCTCTCCATCGCTTAAATTATCCTAGAAATCATCTTGTTTGTAACATCCTAAAGTGGGGTCTAGAATTTTTTATCATTATCGAGTCAATATTAACTTTTGGTTAAAGTCCAAATTTTCAAATTTTCAAATAGAAATAAATCAAAAACCCTCATTAAGGGTAAAATGGTAATTAGAGACTACAAGCATAAGGTTAAATTGGTTTAATTCAAGTATTTTATAAAATATTTTCATAGATCAATCTCTTATCAAAAAAAAGGATTTTTGAACAAAGAGGAATTTATAAACAAAAATAGGTTTTAAGTGATTTGATAAATGGTTTCAACCGAAATGCATGTTTTCAAAATCTCGAGTGAGCAGAAATATTATAGGATGGTCATTGGGTCAAATAATGGACCAAGAGACTTAATGGGCTTCCAACCCATTCCTAAGCCCACTTAATTTCTAAGCCCACATTAAAACCCCCAATACCCTAAGTTTCACTTCGTTCTCTATACTCACACAAAAAAACCTCACAAGAACCTTTCTACCACCATCTCCTTCTATTCCTATATAAGGCCATACCTACCATATCATCTCCACTCAAAAACTCTCACTCTTCAATCATAATTTACTTTAAACAATACAAAAGCTTCTTTGATTATTGTTTTTGGAAAGTTAGAGCTACCCCTACACTAGTTCCACTATTGGTAAATTCTATAACTCTCTTTCAATTGGATTTTTTAAATTATTATCATTTGATTTCTATTAAGGTTTAGAGACTAGGGCTCTAGTAAAGTAGATATGCTTCTATTGGTGGTTGATAGAATAGAGACAATTGGTATTGATGTTGTTATGTTTGTATGATTTTTTTATTGTGTTGTTGGTCTGTTATGCAACTTGGGAAGTGGCAAAAAAATCCATCCGAGAAGGCTACCTAACTTGGTTCGTCGGAAATAAGGTTAGCAAATTCGTTTTAAGCATTATATGTTATGTATTTTGATTATTGATGCATTAAATTAGCTTAAATGCATGCTCAACACTAATGTTATATGAATATTAAAGCTAATGATGTGAAATTATAAAATATTGCCTTATAGTATGGAAATTTTTAATCATGGATAAGATTGGTAAATTTTGTTGATGTGGGTTATATTTTTATAGTTGTGTAAATTCATGAGGATATGGATGGATGAGTTGTTTGAAATCTCAAGATTTTGTTGTTGATGATTATTGAGACATCTTGATGAACTTTTTGTGCATTGTGTTTTAATTATGGAAAATGATTGATATTGAGTAAGGTAACCCTTATTAGGCTATTAGATTGCATAAATGAAGGCTAATGAACTAAATTGTGTTTAACTACATTAGTGGAATGGGTTGTCCTTGTTTTAGCTAGTATAATGATGTATTGGCTGTTGGAAATATGAATACCACATTGATGGTGGAAATAACAATGAATTGAATATAATGACTATATGGGCTTGTGGTAGTATGACTTAAGTCATTTTACCAACAAGCAAGCCCACAAACTAATAACATGTTAAAATCCATAAAGATAATTAGATGAAATATAAATGGACCGACATTCTCTCATGGGTCCAAATGGATAAAGGCTAGAATTTCTGGCATTGGCATGCCATTAGGGAAAACCTATAGATATTTCCACATACGTAATGTATGTGAAACTTGATTGAGGAAACTAATCTTATTAAATTGAACAACGGGCTCCTATTAGATGTGATGGCACCACCGCCTTCAGACTTATTGTTAAGGATCCAAATGTGGTCATTCGACCTACAAAGGGATATAACTCGCGCTACAGATTCCATCTTCGAATCTCATTGCGAGCCTAGCTCGATTGTTTGGTTTTGGCCTTATTGTTCTCGTTTCACTATAGAAGTTAATTTTAGGGACAATTTCTAAAAACTTGACTTAGGTGCTTATTGCAGTGCATTTGGATCATTTGCATGCTTATTTAATTTTTGGGACTTGATTGATACTTTAATTATGATTAAATAGATCTAATTGTCTCTTTGTTAATAAATTGTGGCATATTAATCTTGAAAAACACGTAGGTAACTTAGACTAGCTCACCTAAACTCTTTGTAACGTCCGACCCCTGCCCTTAGATGACCCGAGGCACGGTGGCAGGGCGTCATATCATTACTTGACCAATCTTAAAGTTGACTACTAACCCCACAGACCACCATTACGCTTTCCAACATGCTTTGTCCTCACTCGCACGCTTTTCAGAAAAACTTCCTAGAAGGTCACCTATCCCAAGATTGTTCCAAGCTAAGCATGCTCCCATTGATTTTTGGGAGCCCAGAACTTGAGAACTCCAAAGTTAAGCGTGTTTAGCTTGGAGTAATCTTGAGATAGGTGAACTTTCGGGAAGTTTTTCTGGAAAGCATGCGAGTGAGGACAAAGTATGCTGGATAGCTTGATGGTGGTCTGTGGGTCTAGTGGTCAGCCTTAAGACCGGTCATGTGACAAGGTGGTGCCCTGCCACCGCGCCTTGGGCCCATCCTGAGGAGGGGGCTGGACGTTACACACTTGGAAACCAAATCATAACTTGATTGGGATGAAATGCTTAGTGTTTATGTCTTTTCAATGTACTAGGCATCTTGGCCGACATTTTGGTCAAGCAGAAAAATTGACGAGACAAGATGCCAAAATCTCTCGGTAGACTTTTGGGTGCCTTAGTCGGCTACTTGGTCAAGTGGACAAAGGGCAGGCTAAGACACAAAGAAGCCTCAATTCGTTTCTTGTCGTGCTGGCGTTATCAGCCAAGAAGTCAGAAATTCTCGGTACAATTTTTGGTGGCCTAGTCGGTGGCTTCATCAATTGGACTAAGGCGTGGATCAAGACGCTAGAAAGTCTTGGTATTGTTTCTAGCGGCTTAGTTAGCAGCTTGGTCCTACGACCAAGGCGCCAAAAACTTGTTCGGGTTACCAATTTATGCTTTCTAATTTATTTTTTATGCTAATGCTTGGACAATGGATATTTGGATAGTTCTAAAAGCATAATATGCTCATTCATTATGAAATAGTAATAAGAAGCATATGTGCATGTGTTTGTTTGAGCGTGAATTTGTTAGCCAGGGGCATCGATAGTCTAATATTTTCTCTTCATTATTTTTTTCATGGTTTTGAAAATCGGATCGGACAAGCCGGTCAAACTCGCCTAATCGGGAATCAAAAACTACTCTAGTCTGGCTCAACCTCAAAATTCAAATATTCCAAAATCCACTTTGAATCGATTTGAACCCGGTTGAACCGGTGAAGCGACAAGCTGGTTAAATCCAACTAGTCAATTTTTGAGATTTTTAACTCTACTTTAATCACAATATTAGATTTTTGACTTCGATAGCTGAGACCCAGTGTGCTTATTGGTAAAGCATACTGGGAAGCAAATCCAATAATCAAGAGCTTCTCAGTTGACAAGACTGGAAGCACCTAATTATTGAAAAAGTTATGACAAACTTAAAAATTCAATGAATCCTAACAAATAAATTTAAATGTAACTATAAATATTATATAGCATCAATATTAAGCAAATACCAATATTCAATAAATTCAACCCGAATCAATACCTCAACTAATTTTAAATAATCTAATAGCATGATATTAACTTGAGAATGTATAATACATTCTTTATTCTCCTCTCTGGAAGCACTTTCTCTAACATGACCTCTAACTTACCAATCCATGCACTAGTTTTCTCGACTTAAACAAGGATTTTGGTCAATAATCTAATGAAATTTTGATTGTCATCAAGATTATGTTCAGTTGTTCTGACATTAGGTTTACAATCAACATCTACCATCTGTTCTTCCTCAACATACTAAACATAACCACCATTAGTCAATTTTCAAACGACAAATAAAAATACCACATCCTAATATACTTAAAAAAAACAAACTAACCACATCTTCGGCGTTAAGATATTTGGGAAATTGCTCATCATTAATTTCTCGATCTTCCACTTCTTATTTAATAGGGTTAACTAATTTAAATCCTAAATCAATATCAACTACTTAAATGTAATATGACCTCTTATTCTCTTTAAGCATGGGCTCGAGTTTTCTTTTCCCAAGATCAATTACCTATCAAATTAGAAAAGTTATTAAATCATCATATCACTACGAAATTTTAGACAAAAACAATCATACTCGGATTATTGAGAAAGTGATCGAAGTCTTTGCTAGAATAATCATTGATTCTCCATTTAAGACATTTAGGACTCTTTGAAACTTTTTATACACTTGGGCTTTGTGGCAGTCCTTCGTATTTGGAGATATTTTCAATAGCCACCACTGCATATTAATATCAAATCAAGTTAGATTTTACCGGAAATCATCAAATAAATCGTAAAAATTCTTACGGTTATTGTCGAATGACAACCATATAAGTTGAATATCTTGACGTGGTGTGCGTTACCTTGTAGGAAATTCCTAAGGCTATGTATGGTGTACGAATACGAATAAATTCCCCATGGAAATTGGTAGAACTATTCCAGATCCTCCACCATATGCCACATAACTTCCTCATAAATCTTTTCCCTTCAGGACCCATCAAGAACTTCTCCTTGAAGAGTGCATACCGTATCTTTAGTGCATCAACTCAATTCATAGCTTCAGTTGTTTGCATTCTAAACTAAGATATTATCTTTACTACGTGTTGATTTGGCTGAGGATGAATAAACCGAAAACAAACCGAATTCAAGCCTTCGAGTTCTTTATTTACTTTCATTAACTTCTTCGATATCTGCCTAATCTTCAATTCAGTAATCAAAACAAAACCTTTTCTACCAAACCAAATTGCATTTTTACGTTTTTCGAACCACACCTCATCGTGCTTGCAATTTTTTGCCTCCAACTATTTAAAAATAAGTCATAGAATGAAATTGCCTAGATACACACCCTTCTTCTGATGTATATGAAGAAAATGATTGAGTGGTTCTTTTTTCCATTCATAAACTACTTCAAATTCCTATAATTTTGATTCAATAAGGTCCATTACCAAAGGCTGCCCATCTGTGCTCAACTTAACATCTACAAATTCCTTAGTCGGGTACTTAAAGTACTTCCCATTTCTTAAATGTACTTTTCTAGGAGCTTCTTGAAATAAATGAAATCACATTATCATTACCATGAAATCATAATACCATTACAAGTTAAACAAATAAAAAAATTAAAATTAAAATTAAAAAACACACACATAAGAATGTAAAAAAAGATGAAAATTTATCTGCTTCTCGATATTAAATACTAGGAAGCCTAGAAAAATCCAGTATGCTTCCCCGTGTTTAATAATGAAAAGCCTAGTCAGCTTTCTAATGTTCCACAGTGGGAAGCCTAGACAAATTCAGTATGTTCCCATTTTTTTTATATCGGAAAGCCTAAATGACAGTCTACTTCCCAGAGTCATTGAGAATGGACTATGTTTCCCGGTGTTTGGTACTAAGAAGCAATGATACTAAACAACAGGAAGCATGGTCCATTGTTAACTGCTTCTTGATGTTTAACACTAGAAAGTAGAGTGTACTTAGGCTTCCAAGTATTAAATATCGAGAATCAACTAGATTTTTCTAGGCTTCCCGGTGTTTAATACCAGAAAGCAGATCATGTTTTAAATCACTAAATATGTAAATAACAAATTAAGTAACCAATAATTTCAATCTACCAACTTAATCTTACCAACGCCAATTTAAAAATACGTAGAACCAAAAAACAAATAAAGACAATCAAGCCGGAAGCAACTATGCACTGAGAAACATGCAAAATGTAACGACTTATCACTATTTTATCACAAAATCAAACCAATAGCAATAAATACCCAACTTCCAACAATGAATCGTATCAATTACTAACCTAAAACCAAGACATTAAAAAAAATCCAACTTCAAACGAACCATTAACTAACCTGACTAATTCCCTCTCGCCACCTTAGTCATCTCGCTAACCACTGTCTTTGACATTCCAGCAGCCTTAGAGCTCTTGTCAACGGCAGCTTCCCTTGTCGGCTTCTTTAGTGTTGATTTCTTTGTCATTTACTTATCGATTGTTCTTTTAGAAACTTGAATTTGTCGCCCAAGAATGTAAATAAATTATTTGGTGTTGATTTCTTAATCAATTACTTATTATTATTTTTTTTTTCAAAAACTTAAATTTGTCCCCCAAGCATGTAGAGAAATTGTGAGAAGAAAAATGAAAGTGAGGTTGGAAAAGAATAAACGGGAATGTGAGGGAGTGAGTTTTAGTGAGCAGCGCTTCAAACGGTAAAGACTAAAAGAGGGAGATGAACTATCTTAGAGCATTTTGGGGCTTTTATTAAATTTAAATTTTTATATTTTTAATAGTGTGGATAATATATTTATTTTGGCCGGTTGCCTACAAAAACTTTTACAAATTATTTAATTTTAGAGAAATTTTAGTGCTTGGCCAACACTAGTTTTTTGAATTCGGTTTAGCCAAAAATAATAATTGTCTAAATCTAAAAATATAAAAGGGAGGATTTCATTTTTGTTACTTTTTAAATTCTATTTATGTCATATAGCCCAACTTAAAAAATTAAAAAAACGAACTCTTAAACTTCGTTTTATCCATTCTCTGTAATTTTCCCTACATAAAATTATAACTTACAAATATAAAATACTTATAATGATTCCTAGTCTATATTCTTTGTGATAACTTTTCGTACCTACGAAAATATGACAAGAATTGATTGGGTAAATAAATTAATACATTAATTATTATAAAATTTATATCCAATCATATATTTTCACCGAAAGGAGAGAAGTAGACTATATATCATTCCACTAAATTAATTAGATGATATATATAAATTAAATTAAATTAATATTATTATTAAAGAACAATTAATAACATGAATGATTGAAAAACAATTCAACATATAAATATTTTACTTGATGTGAAAAGCAATTCTATATAATTTATATTAAATGTAATTTTTGAATATATATTAAATAATAGTAAATACATTTTAAATCATTTCACTCATAAAAAAGTTAGTTTTGCTAATATACAAATACAATACATCTGTTACCTAATACAGAGGTTAGGTGCAAAGTCAGCTCAGGATACAGGTTACTTTACAGATATATAGCTTAGTGTAAATATCTGGGGAGCCTATATTACAGATCATTCTCCTAAACATTTACACAACTATAATAACATTATACAACATTGATTCAACCACAAATCTCCTTGAGAGCAGAAGGTGTACATACCAAAATCCTTTCACTCTGTTTGTTAGCATAAATTTTGTAGAGAGCTGGACCTGCCACTTTCCAAGCAAAACCACAAGACTTGACATTTTCCATGCCCTGGGCATAGTTATAAGTTAAGTGATATATTGCAAGACTCTCATTATAGATATCCTCAAGACTCCTTGTGCTTTGTTCAAATTCCTGTGCACCATATAGTATCTAAAACCAAATTGCATGTGTTTAGACAGCAGTTAATTGAACTATAATCTACAGCAGGAAAAGATTCATCACCTGCTTATACTTCCTCATCACTTCATCAGCTGCCTCATCTTTGTCCTCTTTTTCTTTGTTGTTAGTTAAGGCTGCAGACATCTCTTTCCTGTACTCTATGTGAAGCTCTTTCCATTTATTCATGCAGGCTTCAGGAACTTCATCTTCGAAACAAGGAAGTTTCCAAATTTCTGGCAGGATTAAATGTGAACATATTACAATTAAAAGAAAGTGCTTCGTTCCAACTCATTCAGAATAATTAAGTTTTATTAGAGAAATAATCATGAATCTTTCCAGAGAGTTTACTTTGACCAGATGCATCCTCTACTCCATCATAATCCTTCACCGTCTTGTAAAGTCTTCCCAAAATGGAATCCGAGATGTAAGAATTAGATCCGTTCTTTTCCATGTAGTTCGGGTACTTCTTGGCCTTCAATTGTGGAGGCACTTCTATCTGTTTTCGAGTGAGTTGAAAAATAAATTACTGCCAGTTTTGGATCAAATATGTATGTTAAACAAACACTTATGAGAGGTAAGAAACACCATTAAGAATACAAAGAAAGGTACTTAAATACTAACCTGTCTGCCTGACTTTTTGGGAGCATCCAAGGCATCATAGTATAGATCAATCAACTGCAACAAGTTCTTTTTAATGAGATTTTTCTCATCGGAGCTCTCATCTCCCAAAGTAAGAAGCCGATCCATTATTGCTAACCAACTATCAGCAGCCACACCCGCAGCATAACTAAGAGTAAACAAAAGCACTTTGAAAAATTAGCTTCAGTTTTAAAGGATAAAAATAGTTAGCTCTCCATTATTCAATTCCAGATTAAAGTCAAATACCATTAAGAAATAAAAAGATGACTTGGGAAAGACAGAAATGTCTTGCAAGAAGCTGAGCTATATAAATGAATGTATGTCATAGTCCAACATAATTTTGAGGGGGCAAATAGTTTAACTTATAAATAGAAAACTAACACCAAGTTTCTGATGGAAAAATTTAAAGGGAGCGAAAATACATATCCCATTAGTATTGTTCAAGCATACATACAATTTTGATTGTTAGCACAATGTAGAGAATGTAAATATAAATCCACAATCTACTTGGTCAATCGAGCCTGGTAGCTCAAGCTCAGCCTCATATCAACCTTATAACTGGAAGCAAACTGTTAGCATATAGAACTTACTAGCATACCTTGGATTGAACCTGGTAGTCAAGAAAAGTTTGAACAGTTCATCTTCCAACTCATCAGGCTTGAAGTCACTAGGTCTTTTTATGGGCACATTAGTTTTGATAGAATTAGGAAACCAGCGCTCACTCTCCTTGTAGTGTTTCAACAGCTAAGAAATAACAAAAGAGAAGGATCTTTTAGTTCTTATGAGCATTAAAATCCCATCGGATATAATCAAATTGAAAACATTAATATAAAACTTCATTTCCTATATGTCCACATCCCTACATAATTAGCATGTAAAGTAAATGAAATAAATAGATATGAATATAATGGACCAAAAACATAAAGCATATATACGCATATAAGGTACTACATTGTTCAAGTATTTGATTTAGTCAGCAACAATATATCAGACAAAAGGAGAGAACAACAATAACACCTAAAATATGCTACTTTCAAACAATAAGTTCAAAGATGATGTCTCGATCACAAAATGTAGGGATAAATAATTTTCTTCAGGTAAGAATAAGTAATTACATAAACAAATATGCCAGGATAACCAAAGGCAAACCTCAGCATTTCTTGAGACGAAGTACATATCCCCGTCAAAGTCTCCTTTTGCAATTTCATCTGCCAGAGACCGGGGCCCTGAACAAGGGAAGAATATAGCATACTTGGAATTTCCTATAATATCTTCTAAATCCTTCACATATATAGCCTTCAGAACATGTATATCACCAAAGTGTAAACCTGGATTTCTGTACACTAAAACCTTCTCCCAGGAAACTTGGCCATCATTTCTGTATACATCACCACCAACAATAATAAAATGAACCATAAAAAAGTCTAACAGCCACACATCCTATTTATATGAAATAACAGAAATCATTCTAATTGCATGCACAAAATCAAAAATCACATGGGTGATTCAACTGTCAGATAAAAAATTCATTTCTGTGATTGTTCGCCACCTCATCACAGGAAAATTAAAAGGCATCGCAAGCTTACGTTCATTAGAAAACACATTTCATCAGAGCAAATTAAAAATTCACTTCAAACTTGTTAGCCACTTCATCACAGAAAAAATAAAATAAAATAAAAGGTATGAAATAATAGCACATACAGTACAATGCAGACTTCATCACTCTGCAAGGTACCAGTAGGGTCCACTGTTCCCATTAGATAGTAACTTTCAGGTAATGGAAGCCTTCCTCCTAGGAGATTCTTTTTTTCCTTATTCAGAATATCAGATAGACTATAGTGTAAATATGACTCATCAAGAGGAATCCCAGATAAAAGCATTCTTGTCACCAGGAAGTCATCCAGCGAGTAGTTTAGAGAGACTGCAAGCATAACAAAACACTTTATGAGAAAACCTACTCAAATAACTTATTCTGATTACAAATACACAGGAAAAGTTGATGGAGAAAAAGGTTACCAGCAAATTAGTATCACATAAGCTATAGAAAATAAAATAATTAATAGGAAAAAAAAATCACTGCATGATTACCAAGTTAACATATGCTTCAGATGATGGCTACACATATTATGTAATAAAATACAAACCTCATACAACAAAGTTCATTACATTGGTTTAATCAATCAGGAGCCTACCTTTCAAAGCACTCCTCCTGTTGGTGAAAGCACCTTGAGCATCCTCCAATGCATTTTTCAGCAAGCCTTCAAAAAAATTGTCTGGAACACCTCCATAGCTTAGAAGCGCGATTAAATTTTTTGATAGAAATGTCCTTTTTGGTTTAGTACTGTATCAAATAGTAAATTTAAAGTTGTTTTTAAGAAAAATATATATGTATAAATACATTAGCAACAACTTAATAGAATACAAATACGATTAGGGATAAGTTAATTAAGCCACAAACACAAACATAGCTATCAAAACTGCCACCACCATACTGCCCCCAACCCCCCCTCCTCCCAAAAGGAAAATGAAGAACAATGATATCAATGTGGCTAATAGACATTCACAAAGATAACATTTTCCGGACAATATAGAAACAGTATGCATCTTGTGGAAAATTGACAGGCTTGGAAGTTCATCTATCATGCTGCAGTAAAAATGGGAATTAAACAGTAGAGATGCATAAAACAATCATTAAGAAACCATCAATGTCATGAAACCATTCTCTCTTTGTAAAGAAAAGTAAACCATAAGCACTTAATATTTATACCATAGACATAAAAGCAACAATGTGGAGATGAAATTCCAAACTTATCACTTCTTCACACTTTATATCAAGCAACACAAGGTTATGATACCCATATTTGTCAACAACTCATACTTTTCCTATCACCTGTACCCACACTAACAATTAGAATTGTGTAGAAACTAACAATCAAACCCATACCACATTATCCATACTTGCTAACAATCACACCCACGCCATTAGGTGTATAAAATTATGGGAATTTAAAAACCCAAGCTGACAATATCAACTATAATAAAAGGACAGTATCTTAACCAGCTAGACAAAATATTTTTGTTGAAATCCAATTAAACTAATTTAGTTGAGCATCAAGACATCCATCTAATTAGGAATTTCTAAGAAATGTTCCATAACTTCCAACTGTTGGATTTCTTCAATTCCTAGAAAATTGAATTGATAGATAAACGATTATGAATTTGGAGTAAGAGGACCCAGCAGAATTACAGCAGAGTCGACCGTTTATAGCTAGAGTGAAGATCCTATATTTAACTGGTAAAGGAAATTTCTGCAGGTACTCATTCTAATACAGCAACAACACGTTAATCCCGAACCACCTGTGGTCAGCTGTGTATAAATCATCGAACAATGAACCCCAATAAAACAAAAGGAAGTAGTCAGTACAAGCCTTAGAAACTTTTTTCGACATGGATGTTATGTTTCCACTCAAGGCTTTTATGCACCAAATCGATCTTATAATGATCATGATAAATCAATGAGACCTAGCCATTATCCTTCGAAAAGGCAAGAGAGAATATAGAACTAGATTGCTAAACATTACAGGCTACCATCTGAATTATAACAAACCATCTCTATCCTACTGCACATTACCTAGCAAACTCTCTTCAATCTTCATTGCCAGAATGGATGAACTATTAATGAAGACATTAAAGCCAAGATGATAAGTGGTATTGGGAATAGTTGATGAACCTAATTGGAAGAATGTGATCATCAGATGCAAGCAGATTACAAAGAGACCTATTCTCCAATCGTAAAACTTCCCAACCTATAGTATATATTCTGAAGAGACGTATGTTCCAGTTGTAAAACTTCTTGTAACTTATTTGAATATACATCTTTGCCAACGGGATGCCAAGAATACCTTCTTATTTGGAAACTGAGACGAGAAAAGCCAATATGGACATTTTTAAAAGGAAAAACATGATAATCATACTAAAAGCAAACAACGGTGCAAAGAATCTTGAGATACATAAACTCTGACTCCAGATAAAGGGCTTGTTATTCAAGGATAACTCCAGCAGGAATAGTGAATTCATTCTCTACGTTACACAAGGTGAACAGAGAGTGCTAGCCGCACTGAAAATACTTCATAGGGACCCCTTCAGCTAAGGTGTGACAGTTTTGTCAAAGGCCAAAGCCAAATAATCAATTTTGGCTAAATATCTGGTTTATCATTACCAATCCAGCATGTAGAAAAGATCCGACATGTCACCAAAGCAAAAATAGAGAGAGAAGTTCGTGCACTGGTCTGTCATTTTAAATTAGGACTTAAGAAAGCAAAAACAATCAAGTGGTTAACTTAGATTACTGAGTACAAAACTAATTTTCTGTCGAAAAAAAAGAGTTAAAAGATAAACAAATTGCAGATAAAACTTACCTTGTCTTGACCACCTCTAGTGAATTAAACGTCTCACAGCCCAACAGATTTGGATCTGTCTCAACTTTAATCATGGATGGTCGTACTTGAATTGTTTGGAATGGAAGCTAGCACAAAATAAAAAAATTATAAAGTAATCAATTATAATAACCACAAATAAGTTTTCTTTTTTAAATTTATAAAATAAAAAAAATAAATAAAAGAAGAATAGAAAAAGAAGAGAGGAAAGAAAAACAGCTGATAAAATCTAGTCACTCAAATACGGAAGAGTCAGTTGACAACAGCTCCTTGTATCAAATCAAGAGAAACAAAATATCATAATCAAATACTTTTTACAATCCCGGAAACAGTATAAAATAAAAGTTCTAACCATGCAATATTGCTAGCCATAAACATAGTACAAATTTGATAGAAAATTTACTTCATTGATCATATATTATTCGGAAAAACAAAGAGAAGTTACAAAATGCTGACTCCAAATACAGTACAGCATAAAAGAACTAACTAATATATGAGTGGTCCATTGCATTAAAAGATTTCAAGTTAAATGAAAACTAAATATTTATAGACTGAGAATTTCCCCAACTCACTCCAACATAAATAGAAAATTAATGCAGTGAGAGTCCACTAACTCAAAATTCAATACAGCAGAAAGGAATTAGAAATGCTTGATATAAATCACAACACTCATTTCAGGAGGATACAAATTATTAGGTGCATAAAATGGCAGACATTCAGAGGAATGAATGCATTTTCATATTTTTTTTCGAAGGAAAATAAACTAGAAATGCTTCATCCATGTCATTAACAGTAAATATTGGATTAAGCATTTATACCATCTTGTTGACAAGAAGAGTTCCTTTGACTGCATAACCTTTATTAAAAAGACGGACCTGCATTAACAGAGGCTAGAAAACACCAAGAGGAAAAGAAATAAATAATCTTATTCTCGAGCAAAAGCAGACTTTGTAGCACAGAAGTCAGAAAGATAAGCATACCGGTTCCTGACTACGAGATTCAGGTAGATTCAAGTCAGAACATATCCCATCAAGTGCTTTCTGTAAAACAACTCTCCAGTGACATTGTAACCATAATAACTAGAAAATAAATTATGCACAGAAAACATTCAACCTTAACATACTAATAACTGCAGGGATAAATTAAAAAAGAAAAGGACTTGCTTTCAAGAATATACTGGAAAGAGATATATAAGCATTAAAATTCCAGACAGGCAACTGTACATGTGACATGAGGTAGCTTGATATCATTAAGTTTAAGAAGTTTCTTTTTATTAGTCAAACTAACATCCTGAAAACTTAAGCTACTTTTCTCTATTCATTAAATAGCTTCGGTGTCATAAGAGTTTCCCCTCTCACTCTCCTAGATGTTGCATTTTTCAGCTATGGCATTCAGATATTGACCACATTTATGAAATTCTAGGTGAACCAGTACATACTTGAGCTACTGTATAGTAACTGGTCTCTCAAGTCAAACAGTTCACGGATGTTCAATTCAGTATCTAAACATCCTGAGCTCTTCATCAGTATAACTCTCATAACCACCGGACTAAGCCCTTAAATACTGATTAAGGGCCATATGTGCAACATTTATGCACTATTTTATTAGTTATTTTGAGGATATTATTGTGATTTTATACTAATTTGCCATATTTTTGTGAATATGAACAGTTTGGAGACATTTGTACAAATTATGAAGTTTTCTGGGATTAAAGACCAAAAATGCAAAAAGTCGAGAATTGAAGACAAACTTTCACATCTTTCAAAAGTTAAATAAAAGATTATACTAGAGAGGGTTTTGAGGAGATTTTATGGGTTTTGTTATTTTTCTTAACGGAGTATATTTACTCTGCAAAACAGTTTATTAGATTATCTTTTATTTTCTGAAAAGACTTTGAGAAGGAATCAGCTTTAGTTTTTCTATCTGTTTTCTTCTTTTTGTACGTTTAGTTTTATTTTAGACAATGATGTTGATTGCGCCCATGGGGTGCTAAACTAGTCTGCCCAGCTAAATGATTGATTTAATTAATTCGTGTTGTGAGATCTTTGCTTCGTTGCTTTATCTTTTAATATTTGTGTAATATCTGTGCCCATAGTTAAGGTCATTCTGTGCCCATAGCTAAGGTCATGTTAGTTTTATTTGATTAATTAATTAAGTGCGCGATTGATTAATTGAGTAGACTAATACACTGCATGTTAGATAATTCGTAATTAATCTGACCTAAGTAGTGTTGAGGTTCCACAATCATAGTTCAAGAACTGTCGTACTGATTCATTGGCTATGACCATAGGTCTTTTCTAGTTCATATTGCAATCTACGTGTTAGATTAGTGATTGATTCGAAGGGTCGTACCCGGTCAGTCTAATAACTAAGGAAAAGATTGGTTGTTAGGCACGTTGTCAATAACTATAACTGTGGTTATTAAAATCGATAGAGATATCTTTTGAATAAATGATCAACACATTAATTAAATGATCGGTTAGCTGGGTCTTTTAATATATTTGATTGTTAATATTTTGTGTTTTTAGCATTCAGTCCAAATTCACTTTTCAAACCCTCATTTACATTACTTGGTCAGTATACAATACACAATTGATAACCGTTCTCTGTGGGATCGACCCTGTTTACTACAAGTTTATTTGTATTGCAGGTTAAATTTATATTGACGGATTCGACACCCGTCAAATTTTGGCGCCGTTGTCGGAGAACGGTATTTATCAATTTTGTTTTTGTTTATGACCAGATTTTTTTTTTCGTGCCTTACTTGTGCCCATAGCGTCAGATCAAAACGCATATTCTGAAGATGTTTGAAGAATGACACTCAGAACAAAACCTAACGACGAATGAGGTAAGTGATCTTTCTAATCAGATTCAAGAGTTAACTACTGCCTTATATTGTTTGGTTACAGTTAAAGCTCAAGAGTCGTGCCCACAACCAAGGCTGTGTGGAATTTGCGCTGCACCTGGACACTCTATTAAAGCATGTCCAACATGGCAATATGATACAGCGGAGCATTTTAATGTAGCAAAATTTTACGAAGAGCAAGAAAGATATGATTTCTACTACAACACATGTGATGAAGGATGGACAAATTACTCTAATCAAGGGATATGGGTCAATGAACTATCAATTGAATGAACCAGTTCCCCAATATCAAAATGACCAATATTAAGGTAACTCTTTAGATGATATTATTGAGCAATTGACAACTAACACGCTTCTGTTTCAACAGGAGACGAATGTCAGCATCCAAAATCTAGAGAAGCAAATGAGTCAACTAGCCACTACTGTAGGCCGGCTAGAATTGCAAGGGGAGCTTCCATCACAAACAAAGCTAAACCCTAAGAATGTCAGTGCAGTTACGTTGCAAAGCGGAAAAGAATTGACAGATCGCTGTGCCCACGACAAGGAAACCCTAACTGATCCCTGTGCCCATAGCGAAGAATCAAAAGAAGAAATTAACGTGGAAACCCTAACTCAGGGGAAGAACCATGCCCACAGAGAAGGGAATCAGTTGGAAAAAGAAATCAACAACGGATGACCGTGTTGTACTGGAAAAGCCAAAAACCTTAGAGGTCAGACCAAATTTTCCTAGCAGACCCGAGGAGCCAAAAATCATGGAAACCAAACCTCTATTTCTCGATAGAAAGGAGACTAAGGAGATCAATGAAGAAAATGAGATTTTCGACACTTTCACCAAGGTTGAGGTTCGAGACACCAAAACGTGGCATGAACCAAAAACATTCCAACATCGGGTAAGTACCATTCCTATTTTTCTTATGCTCATAACTAAGTCACGATTACTCTTTGTTATGCAGGTGCCAAAGTTGAAGTTATATTACAAAGGGTTTCGGGTTGGATATCAAATTGGCTTCACCTTGATTCTGCGATTCGTGTTAGATGAAATTCAGAAACGTCTAGCCACAGACGTAAAACCAAAGCGCTATTGGGAGGCAACCCAATTTTTTTCTATTATTTTATTTTATTTTATTTATTTTTATTTTTATTTATTTTATTTATTTTACTTTATTTTATTTTAAATTATTTTTATTTTATTTATACTTACATTTTATTTGATATTATTTTTTTTCTTATTTTATTTTAGATATTTAATAATTATGATTTTTGATAAAATAAAAAAAAAATAATTCTTGTAAATATATAGTTAGAATTAATTTTTTTAATTACTAATTTTATTTGTTTCCTTTCTTTTTGCAGAAAAAAAAATCAGAAAAGAAAAAAAATTATTAAAAAAAATTCATAAAATTAAAAATCAGAACTGAACAGTCGTGAAACATAGCCGCCGCTCTCAGTCTCTCCTCTCCTGCCGCCGTCACCGATCCAGTCACGATTCACCTCTTAACCAGAGTCGGAGGCCTCCATCGGTCTTAGCAGTCGTCATTGGTCGATCTCTCCTCCAGCCGGCGTTCTCTTCCTCCATCAGATGCCGATCCAAGCGGCGACAATCTCCGACGATCTCAGCGACTGTCTCTCTTCAGTTCACAGTCTTCAGCTCCTCCATCGACTTCTCCGCAGTCGCGACTCGCGATTCTCCAGCGGTCGTCGTCCTCCAGTCTTGCTTTAGTGTCGATTCCCTCTGCCTCAATACGGTCACCGTCTCACGTCGTCGCTTCTCCCATCTCTCCGCTGTTGAACGGCTGCAACGATCTCCACTCAGCGATCTGCTCCTCCAATCTGCTATCGTCGCCCTCCGGTCGTTGTGACACCCATCTTCTCCAGCTGCGTCGACGATGATTCCTTCACCTGCAACAATCTTTGCCGGTTTCGTTACTATCTCCGACCAGTCGCCCTGGCAGCTTCGTCAGTTCCAGCTGCGACCTTCAGTCGCGCCCCATTCTCTCCTCCACGCTCGCCTCTGTCAATCGCCGGTCTGCTCAGCCAAGTCGTCGTCGCTTCGTCGGTCGACAAATCCATCTCCAGCCTTTGTCGGTCTCAGAATCAACCTCCATCTATGTTACACTCATCTGTAGTCAGCATTGTCGCTGTCTCCAGCGATAAATTCTTCTAGTTCAGATTCTTCTAGTTCAGCTTCTTCCGGTTTGTTGCAGCATCACGTTCAACTTTACAGAAAACAGAGATCACTTAATGTGTTCTCTTCTCTAGACATCAGTTCACATCCAACTTCTTCCCGTCGTCGTCAAGCAGAATTGTCTCTAATTGCGAGTTCGCCCGCCGAGTCCAATTCAGTCGTGTTTCTTCTAGCGACGGCCCGCTTCATTTTCAATCATTATCATCGTCAAATTTTTGATGAACTTAGTTGTGACAATCCAAAGCTTGAAAAGTGAAATAAAATAAAAGTGGAAATTTTCAAGCGATTAAGAGGCTGGAGATATTACTTGAGGTTCTGATTTCCTACCTCCACAGTATTCAGGGAAGTCTCTGTCTATATTTTATTGTTTATTTTATGTTATTGGCATTACATTGGGACAATGCATGATATAAGTGTGGGGAGGAAATACTTTATTCTTTGTTGAGTTTATTTTTGTTTTTATTTTTATTATTATTATTTTTTTATTTTTAGAATTTTTTTTAAGGAAGTTTTTAGATTTTATTTTAGTTATTTGAATTTTTGGGATTTTAGTTTTTCCTCTCTATTTCTCTTGTTTCTCTTGTGTTCTGACTTTACTTATGCCCATAGAATATGCTATTTTGTGTCAAACTTGAATTGCCTATAATATGATTTTTGATTGATTTGGGAGCTTTAATTATGAAACTTAATTTTTGTGTGTACTTAAGACATTAGCAGATGCTGCTAGAGCCTGTGATAATTTAATTTAGAACTCACCCATGCTAGATACTTGCAAATAGGGAGCCAGTCAGCTAGGAAATAATATAGCAGCTCAAAAAAAAAAAAAAAAAAAAAGACGTTGATCATTTGACTCAGTATCATCAGCTAGGATTAGTGGATCGGCACTAATCTTCCTTAAGTTATTGTATGTATGGAGCCGCTGGTGGTAGGAGGATTTTCCCCTATTAGGGCTGAATACAGTCCGACCAAAGTCACACATTCTTAATTTTTCCATTTCCTTTCACTGGTCAGAATAGGTGACACGGCACTTGTTCTCCTTAAGTGGCTTATGTACGGAGAAGCTAGTGATTGGAAAGAGTTTAGTACCTTTTTAGGGCCGTTTTAAACTTGAAAATAACTGGGAGTGTTGATTTGAAATGTCTTACTGGTTGTTTAAGGTAAAATTCTCTAAATATATATATATATAAAAGAAAAAAAAAGGAAAAAAAAAAAAAAGAAAGAGAGAGATACCCGACCAGTGTCTAATAAAGTTGTTTTATTTTAATGGCTGCTTTAGTTGTGTATAATAATTTGACTGTCTTTTATATTTGCTTGTGGCGCTGGTATAAGTGATTTCTTTTGCGAATTATCACTTGTTGTCTTTGCATCTGCTCTAATCAAATATAGAATTAAAGTTTGTGTGCTTAATACATGATAGCTCCCTGTCTTTCATTTTTTTGAGTTACTTGTGGGCACCGTGGATTATGGTTGATTCCTTTTAAGCAGACAGTTTTGTTAGACCACTTGATTTTTCTTTTGAGAGTTATGGGCATACTTGAGGGCAAGTATAAAATAGTGTGGGGGAATTTGATTAAGCACCATATGTGCAACATTTATGCACTATTTTATTAGTTATTTTGAGGACACTATTGTGATTTTATACTAATTTGCCCTATTTTTGTGAATATGAACAATTTGGAGGCATTTGTACAAATTATTAAGTTTTCTGGGATTAAAGACCAAAAATGCAAAAAGTCGAGGATTGAAGACAAACTTTCACATCTTTCAAAAGTTAAATAAAAGATTATACTAGAGAGGATTTTGAGGAGATTTTATGGGTTTTGTTATTTTTCTTAACGGAGTATATTTACTCTGCAAAACAGTTTATTAGATTATCTTTTATTTTCTGAAAAGACTTTGAGAAGGAATCAGCTTTAGTTTTTCTATATGTTTTCTTCTTTTTGTACGTTTAGTTTTATTTTAGACAATGATGTTGATTGCGCCCATGGGGTGCTAAACTAGTCTGCCCATCTAAACGATTGATTTAATTAATTCGTGTTGTGAGATCTTTGCTTCGTTGCTTTATCTTTTAATATTTGTGTAATCTCTGTGCCCATAGTTAAGGTCATTTTGTGCCCATAGCTAAGGTCATGTTAGTTTTATTTGATTAATTGATTAAGCGCGCGATTGATTAATTGAGTAGACTAATACACTGCATGTTAGATAATTCGTAATTAATCTGACCTAGGTAGTGTTGAGGATCCATAATCATAGTTTAAGAACTGTCGTACTAATTCATTGGCTATGACCATAGGTCTTTTCTAGTTCATATTGCAATCTACGTGTTAGATTAGTGGTTGATTCGAATGGTCGTACCCGGTCAGTCTAATAACTAAGGAAAAGATTGGTTGTTAGGCACGTTGTCAATAACTATAACTGTGGTTATTAAAATCGATAGAGATATCTTTTGAATCAATGATCAACACATTAATTAAATGATCGGTTAGCTGGGTCTTTTAACATATTTGATTGTTAATATTTTATGTTTTTAGCATTCAGTCCAAATTCACTTTTCAAACCCCCATTTACATTACTTGGTCAGTATACAATACACAATTGATAACCGTTCTATGTGGGATCGACCCTGTTTACTACAAGTTTATTTATATTGCAGGTTAAATTTATATTGACGAATTCGACACCCGTCAAATACACTGCCTCCACAAAAGTAGCACAGCTATCACAATTACACCATCTAATAACTAGGTAACTTTAAATCTTAACCTAAACAACTTTGTACAGAGGCTTCCATGTTTATCTCCATAGTTTTAACTCCTAACTTGAATTGATTATATATTATCCAAAGAAACTTACAAATATATTTATCTTTAGGTTCCGCAAAACCTCCAAATTTGAGAGGAAAATATTACGAAATGAAACAAAATTCATTACTGGCAGCAGACTCCAGAAGTTTACCTGTGATGCATTTCCTAATGTTGAAGTAGAAATAGATATTTATCAATTAAATGAAGGAAAATGAAGGACGAGTGAAAACAATTATTTGTTTACGTAACCACAAGAATGAGCACAATAGGATAAAACTCAGCTGTAAGCATTTTTAACTATTCAAGAGGTATAGGTGCAATTACTAGAAAATTTTAGTAGCTTGATTTCATTATATCTTCAATAAAGGTAGAAATAGAATAATGCGTAAAGCATGTAATGAAGAGACAAAAATAAACAGAATAGTTGAAGCAATATTCCAGCCACCGCACCTGGGCAGAAAAATCCTATGCAAGCAATTTGAGTTGTATAAACAGTAACAGTCTATCTAATCATAGCTTAGCATTTATCTTGTTGCCAATTAATCATATATTTCTATTCCATTTCTAGAATCTTAGATTTATAATGCTTGTCGCATTTACAAATTTAAGTTTGAATTTAAATACTCATTTTCATTACCGCTAAGAATAAGACAAATAACCATATTCAAAGTTAATAATAGTCAAGAACACAGACCTCAAATTTTTCATTGCTAGAGCATTCCCCTTTGAACACATGATTTGGGCATCTTAAAGCTATATCCTCAGATACAAAACCTGTTCCATCCGTATGTATCAAAGGTTTTCCCTCTCGATAAACAATATTACCGTCGCTATCCTGAAAGAACAGAAATAAAAGGCATAACAGTTGCCTTCAGTTGAATGGACCACAAAGTACTCAGCTAAGGAAAGCAACAATTTCGTGGAAAAGAAGGCTATGAATCATACACAACATAGCATATCATCTATCCTCTGAACTTCAACATTTGCTAAATCAATACCCAACTTCTTCGTCTTGGACAGTATAAGGGAAAACCTGTATTCCAATCAAAGTAAAAAACAATTTGATTTACAATTTGCAAGCATACTTACTCAAAAGATGAATTTTTTTCTATTACCGTGACATATAGTTGGCCACATTAGTTACAGTGTGTGCATGCATAAACATTTCTCTAGCCTCATGGATACTTTTACCAGAAAATAGGTAATGTTGGCCCATATCAATGCACGCGTCAGACTCTGTTCGTACAAAGTAGCATTTGACTGATGACCTGGTTGGGTTCTTTTTTTTCTCTTCTTTTCCACCATCTTTAAACACTGCCAATTAAAATACAAAGACAGAAAATGATTCTCATGGCTCTTCACAGATTAGAGCAGAAAAAATGAGCAGATAAACTATCTTAAAAAGATAAATTATTATATTTTATAAGCACAGAAAAGACTCACCAAAAAAGCGGTATAGTCGGAGACCTACTTGGATTCCTTCTCTTGCAATGCTACTGTACTTGGCATACTCAGAATTGATGCCTAAACTTTTCCTGCCAAGCACCTCCTCTGCAAATTTGACCATCATCACATTGTCATCTCCAACTACCCTTTGTAAGTGAGTTTTTGCATGGTTGACAAGATACGGACCCTGAAACCAACCAAAAAGATAGGACTGATGTATTGATACACCTTCCAAAAGAAAAGTGCCTAGATGATAAAGAAGTTACGTTGCATGGAAGATCAAAGATAGATTTTGTGTGTAAAAAACAGCCATAATCATTAACTGCAACAAATCGGTGACTAAAGCAATACCAGCTCATTCGACCAATATTAACTTCCTTCTCGAAAATAATTTGAAAAATAGCATACTCATGCACTTAAAAATAAATAAAGTCAATAATGTACAGAAATCAAAATCTCAGTCTGTAAAACCTCCATATTCAGAGAAGAGTTCTATTACAAAGACAAAATAATGTGTTAACATAACTCCTAGCCAGCATCATAAATACTACAAATAAAATCAATAACGCTACGATGATTATGATTATGAAACAATAATCTCATATGCAATCTTCTAAGTAACCGATAGACCTCTGAAACAGTGACAGACTTAAGAAAATTTAATTCTTAGTAAACCATGTTCACAGTCACATAAATACTTGCTCATGATCAAGGAGATACAAACCTTAAATGTACAACTTCCAAGTGGGGAAACATGACAATGATACATGTATGTTTTTCCTGAATCCCAGTCAACTGTCTGCAAAAGAAAACAAAAATAATCAGGCATAATAAACCCAATAATAACCACTTAACAAAGAGGCCCATTTTGCAGTCCTTAAACAAGATTGCAAATTTCAAATACAAATCCTTTATTTCAGGTAAACAAAACCTGACACTCTATATTATATTATCAACCAAAAGCCTACAGTCGTCCAATACCAATAGAACTCAAGTTCTAACATGCCGGATTACAACTTTGAAGTTCTAACTTGACGATGATAAGAACAGTGAATAAAGGACAAATCTAGCAAATAACATCCTGTGAAAAATAAATTAGCAATGAACTCATAAAATGTAGATCGATAACTACTAACCCTTCTTCGATCTTCTCTGTTAATATAGTTCTCCCCAAATGCCTTCCAAACTTCTGACTCAAATCGAATCATTGGCAAATCTTTAAGTGCCCTAATTTGATCAGCCGTTGCTACATCCTCCAGCCTCTTGCTATACATGCAGTCAAACAGACAACCAGATAAAGAGTTTTAAATAATAAATTTTTTTTAAAAAGGAAAAAAAGAAAGAAAAAAAGAACAAAGCTTACCTGCCAATATAACTCAAAATGAGAAAAGCCTTTCGAAACTCGAGCTCTCCAAGAGCCACATACTGCGGAATCGATGACCGGGAGGCGGATAGAGAGCTAGAAGTCGAAGGGAAGGAGGAAGACCCGCCTCCATCATGACCTATTCGAAAACCATTGAAAACAATAAACATGTGAAAGAGAATGATGAGCAAGTGAAGAAAGAAAGAACCTGGAGGTGGAGGAGAAAGGAACATGCGACGGACAGGGGTGATGCGAGTGAGATTCTGTACGGAATGGGAGGGAGGGGAGAGAGGTGAGAGAGAGAGACATGGTCGTTTCTGCGGAGAAACACTCCCGTTGCCGTTGTTAAAGTGATTTCTGACCATATAAATGATGAAACCGGACAGAGTTTGGATTTTCTTTTCGGAGATTTGGTGGAGTATTTGCATAGCGTCTGCCTCGGAGAGCGAAGCGAGCTTTTGGAGGGCTACTGGTCCAGGCGGGGGTAGGTTTTGCTCCCGACAGATTTTGTCTATGAGCTTTTGAACAGAATCGGGAAGGGAGATTTCTTCTTCAGTCGGTTGGTTGCTGCTATCTGCCATGGTTATCCAGTTCTGAGAATATTCAAAATCTTTTCAAAATTCAAAGAGGTTTTTTCCTTTATTTCCTGCTACTGAACCTCCTCATTCTGTTACTTGAAAATGAATAGAACAACATAGACAAACTAGCGGGGAGAACAACTGGGTTAACTTTTAATTATATAAGGGTTTTTTTTAATTTTAAATTAAAAAAAATTAAATAAAATAAAATAAAAAAATCAAACGTTCAACTTTGGACTGAATTTTAAAAAGCTTTTGGAAAGAAAAAAGATTCTTTTTTTCATGCGCCGATTAAACAATATTATAATTTGATAATCTAATAATGATTAGATAGATCATAGATATGATGGTTATTTCTAATTTTTTTATTACAATTTTCAATAAAGAAAATAAAAGACCATGAGATTATACCTTATATTTTTATGAAGTCCTTCTTAATATGTAATTTATATTTTGATTTTTTTTTCTGTTTTTTATGCTTACAAATTTATTTATAAATTTATTAAATATATATTTTCACTTTTTTTCTATTTATTTATCTACCTATTTTCACATAAATAAATATAAAAATTATAATAAAATTAAATACAATAATAATATATTTTATCAAATTATTCATTTATATATTAACCTAACGTAATTAATATTTATTTTATTTATTATTAATTATTTTATTATTTATAAATTTATATTATAATTTTTACCATATATATATATATATTATAGGGGTATATAGGATAGTAAAAAATAATTAAAATACTTTTTTTTTCATGATATAAAATTTATATTGATTTTATTTTTCATAATTATATTAGAGTAATGGTAAGTAGTTTAGTCGGGTGGGTTACACTTGTTGTCTACTCACAAGTAGTGACTCAATGATTTTAACTTATATTTATTATATATTTATTTTTATTTATTTACCATCCAATCATAAATTGTCATCTATGAGTAGACAATAAAAGTGGACTAAGGTTATATATCATTACTCACGATATTATTAAATTATAAAATTTCATAAAACCATCTATTATTTAGTTTTCTTCTTTTTTAAAATAGAAAATAGTGGTCAAAATGACGCATTATAATTTTTCTATGGTATGATATCTTCGATTTTAAGTGTATATTCTTTTCACATATTATCTAAGTTACAAGAAATTTTCAAATATAAATATTCAAATACATCAAATATGAAAGCTCCTACTTATTTGTCAATAAAAAAATAAATTACAATCTAATATTAGTTTAGAGTAGGAGTACAATAACTTTGAATGGACATTAAAAGGCAAAAATAGGTCAGAGTTCTCTTAAGTTATAATGTTTTCCTAGATAGATAACTAAACTATATGAATTCCCACCTGGATACCTCAATTTGCAAAAAATGCTAACACTAAGTACTTGAATCTGAGTTGGCATTTATCGTGGGTTAACATCAATTGAAGGCGTGTGAATGGTTATATTTCGGGTTCTGATCAGCAAAATAATTCCTTGAACCTTAAATACAATCGAATTAGGGGTTTAGGGTTTGTGAAGTGAAATACAAATTGTGTTGATGGAGATAAAAAAACGTTGCGAATATGAGGAAGTTGGAGTCGAAGTGTTCTGTTATTGTCGAGAATCTACTAACATTAAGTTGTCATGGACATGCTAGGAAGAAGATTTTATTGTTGTAGGTTAAGTCGGGTAAGTTATTTAATCATAAGTTATTATTGTGTTTAATTTAGGGTTTATGATTTGTGGTTTTAGTTGTTGATGTGTTTAGTTTAGGGTTTATGGCTTGTGTTTCATGTTGAAAATCATAGGAGGAAGAAGGTTGTAACTATTTTCGTTGGTTGGATGCGGAGATGTCATTACATGTGAAGAGAGTTATTTGGGGATTATTAAAAAAAAGGTAAATAAGCTTGAAGCTGAAATTGAAGCAAAATCGAAAAGTAAAAGAAATCTCTCTTTTGGAAGATGGTTGGAACTTTTTTATTTCTATTCATTTTGTGGCTAGTTGCATTATTAACAATGTCATATAGCAGAGATAATCTTAGTTTGTTTATTGCTAGTTCCACCTCTATTTCATTGGATGTAAGAGGTAAGTAACGAGATATGTAAGTGTTTCATGGTCCAACGGAAGAGAATTAATGTTATGATTGCGTATTTTTGACTCACTATAATGTTCAAGCTTGAAAAGCTCAACAACTTCTCTCTATCTCTGCTCCCTCGAACACACAACCATCACTAGACCATATGTACTATACAGGTTCCGCTTACATATACTCATAAGTTTAGTCTCAACAAACCAACTTGGGTATCTAATATATAATACCACAAGGTTAACTTATGCATACAAATTTTTAGATACTATGCAAATACCTATAATCCAAACACCAAAACTTTGTTCAAATACCTATAAATCAAAAATTGCAGTAATTGATACATGTAATCCAAACCTATTTCAAATGATGCGCAAATTTGAAACTAACACCAACCATTTCAAATTAGAGTGAAACAAAATATATTAATTAACATATTCAAAGTCATAACATTAACTAGATTTGAGTTTAACCTATTAAGCATCCAATACATGTTATAACCCAACAAGCAACAAAAGCCCGATAAAATCTATTCAAGACACAAATAGCAGCATTTGGTAATTGAAATTGAAGACAAGTTCTTATCATTGTCTTCTAGGGGCTGCATCTCTAGTTTCTTATATAGGAGGTGGGTGTTGCTTTGGCGTTAACTATTTGATCCTCCTATTCCTCGTCTCCTTACTTGGGCCTTTGTATACTTTGCGAGACAATTTGAGATCCCGAAATGGCATTTTACCTTTCCATTTGAGGCTTTGAGGCTTAAAACCAAGATCCACATTTGTTATTGTTGTATCTACTAGTGTCTCAGAGTTTATGGTTATTGTTGTAGGTTGTCCATGCAACAAAAAATAAATGAATTCATAAATATGAATGTATACTTAATTACCTTATTGGTTTGGCTAGTAAAACATAATGTACTTATATTCCAAATTTGTTGTCATGTTAAAGTATTTGTGTAGCATCCATATCCCTTTTACCTACTGCTAGATCATCTAGCTCTTCCTCCTCTAGCATTGATTGACCCTCTTTTAGCTCTTCTAGCTCTTCCATCTCTTCCTATTCTTACATTTGCTTCTACAGTAGCATGGTTTTGTGACGTTTCGACTGCTGCTCTGACTTGAGTATCCTGAGTAGACTTATCTTTTTGTCGAACTCCATTTTTCTTAACTATTTGTCATTGTGTACTGTCTGCTTGCTCAACTCTTCCTTTTCATCTCTTATTGAGCTCTTTGTACAATTTGCTGGTGTTTGGACATATAATATGTGATAAAGTATTTGTTGATGAACTTACTGGTGTAGTTATTGGGTCAGTGCTTTGAAAGGGATCTTTTGGCAATGTTGCTTGTTATGGATCACCTCTCGAATCACCATCCCGTCAACATAATTTAATTTTTTTTAGATGAGTAAATTGAAATATTACTTACATTTTCTAGTCTTATAAATGATCCTTAATATAACATCATACTGAAAACTACCTTGTATGGGCATCCTGCACTGTTGTGGTTCTCAATCCCATAATTATTGCAAATAACTTTTCTTCCCTTCTTTGACAGCTTCTAGTACTTGTTCTTCCCTGGTACTTCATCTTTTCTTCTATCTTTTTGGCCTTCCTAGTATTTTTCTTAATTCTGGAGGGTCTATATGGAAACCATTAGTCTCTGGCCACATCTTCATATTAGGAACTGGCTGAATGAAATTGGAAAAATGCCTTTAAGAAAGTCTCATTTTTGTAACAATGTTGAAAATAGTCTTCTAGTGCTAAATTTTGATAGAAGATGACGGTGATTGCATATTGATAAGAAATGCCTTTTAACATCCAAATCTATAGGAACACACATTATGCTTAAGGTCAGCAATGAAAACAGACTTGTCTTCATCTATTTCGTACCCTTTTTCACCATTAAATCTAACTTTACACTTGTGTGAAGCAACTGTATTGTCTTCTATCACCTTCATTGCCATTGGAGATAGATTTATAGACAATTTCTCCACAAATTTAAGCATATCAACTTGTGTTTGCATTATCTTCTGTCTGATTTCTTCATTCATACTAATGATGGCCTTAAGACGAGACCCTAACACCCAAAAGTTGAAGCTCTCACACATATTATTGTCGATTGAGTCACATTTAACATCTTCTCTAAAGTAGACCATGCAACCATGTCTCTTTGTTATACTCCAATAAATCCTCTACAATCCCTGATCCAAGTGTTCCCAACTTTTGGAGTTCCTCTTTAAACAGAGTTTGGTAGCTTGATTTGGCATACCTCCAAAACTGTCGTTTGCGCTCCTCTCATCCTCTTTCTTGCGTCAGTTTGACCAAATGTCTCTTGCACACATTTTATGTTCACTATTAGGCAAATAATTGCTAATGGCCTCTACTGGACCCTGCAAATATCAGCACATGTAATGCAATTATATGGCAATCGATAACAAACTATATGATGTTAAATGAAATAGTATAACAGTAGTCGATAGCAACACCTATTTAGAGTAATGTTCTGTTATGTATCTGATTCTATGCAAATATCTGATAATAATCTCAGCAAAAAATACTTATAACAGAATCCAAAATAAGCCAATTAGCTTACTCTTTGTCAACATTTATGTTGACAAAAGAAATGTAGACATAAGTATATATTTACTTTATGCAATTACGATAAGATTTCAAATTAAAGTATAGCATTTCAATTGCAAGATACTTCTTTTTCTTGAGAAGGAAACACAGATATTTTATTAACAAAAAAAAAATGAAAAGAAAAAATCATTCTTGTTGCAGTGATCCAAGTTCTTTACTTAGGCCTAGATAACAAAATAGATGATGTTAAAGATAAACTAATTGGTCTAGATAGTACTGCTTTAGAACTCATCTAGTTCAACAGCAAGAGAAAGACATCAATTGTCACTAAGGATGTCAAAACGTGTTAACGGGTCGTGTCAGACCAAACCCAACCCTGTTCATTTATAAATGAGTTAAACGGGTTCATATCGTAATCGTGTCAACCCATTTATCCTCAACCTAACCCATTTATTATCAAGTTCGTGTTGAACCGTGTCAACCCACCATGTCAAAATCTAATTAATTATTAATACACAGAAAAAAAAATATTAAATAATTCAAACAAAAAATATTTAAATAGATGTACAAATTATTATTTTTACCAAAAAGTGTTTGTAAGATGATATAAGTTGATATTAGTATTGATGTGGTTAAATATATATTATAAATTTATTAGTTTCCTCTTCAATATATAAAAGTTATTTTTTTTAGTCTAGTTAAACGGGTTAGCACGTTAACATGTTAACGAAAACTCGATTCAACACATTTATGATCGTGTTAAATGAGTCGTGTCACTAATGGGTAGAAGTCCATTTAACTTCAACCTATTACCCATTTATTTTAATGGATTCGTGTCAACTCATAGTTTCATGAGCCATTTTGACACCCCTAATTGCCACACTTGTATTATTACCACCAATGACATACTGTATCTCAACAAGCGATTCAATTTGTAGCCTACAAAGAATTAAACATATATACTGAACATGTAATGAACTAAATTGCTTCAGCCTTAACAAACCAAGACATGTAAACTTTTATGCAAGAATAATGAATATAAATAATACAATACAAAAGCTATTGTTTTCAATGAAAGTAGTTATTCCGTTCAAACCCTAACAATCAGCACTATACAACGACAAAAGGGTTATCTCGGTAGGAAAATTCGTCTTAGGGAATGAATACGGTTCAACAGGAATTGGATTTTATTTTTGGGAAAAACCGGCTAACATACTCACATTAGCCATGTGTCCTTGTCAAAGTCATTAGTCCACTCAATTGCAATGTCATAGCACGTGTATTATATGCTCCATCCATCATCTACAAAATTAGATTCAAGTACCTAGTGTTAGCTTTTTTTTACAAATTGAGATATTCAGGTGGAAATTCGTATAGTTTAGGTATCTACCTAGGAAAATATTATAACTTCAAGGAGCTCTGGCCTATTTTTTTCAAATTAAAACATACTAAAGAAATAACAATATTATTTCTAGTAACTTGAATGGTTTCAATCATTCCCTCCAAACCCATCAAAATCTTGTGCGAAAGTATTGAATGATTTAAAACTTCCATTAAGTTGTTCTTCTTGAAACCTTTTTTTGTGAAAAAACATTGTTGTAATGTATTTACGATATATTTGACTTGCTATAAAAACTAAATTCGTTAATAAAATTTTGTTTTTGGGAATGAATACGGTTTGACAGGAATTGGATTTTGTTTTTGGGAAAAATAGGCTAACATACTCACCTTAGCCATGTGTGTCATTGTCAAAGCCATTAGTCCACCCAATTGCCATGTCATAGCACGTGTATTATACGCTCCACCCATCATCTACAAAATCATATTCAAGTACCTAGTGGTAGCATTTTTTACAAATTGAGATATTCAGGTGGGAATTCATATAGTTTAGGTATCTACCTAGGAAAATATTACAAATTTAGGTAGCTCTGACCTATTTTTTTTCAAATTAAAACATACTAAAGAAATAGCAATATTAATTCTAGTAACTTGAATGGTTTCCATCATTCCCTCCAAACCCATCAAAATCTTGTGTGAAAGTATTGAATGATTCAGAACTTCCATCAAGTTATTCTTCTTGAAACCTTTTTTTTGCAAAAATATGTTGTTAATCTCCTTCAATGTATTTACGATATATTTGATTTGCTATAAAATCTAAATTCGTTAAATAATTTTTTGTCTATACGTCTTCGCTCTCTCAACTCTAATCTTTTTGCTTGATTTTGTTAACGTAAAATTTGAAGATCAGGATTTTGTTTGAGTAGAATTTCAGAGTTTTGAAAATCAATTACGCCTTCTTTAAATATTTTTCTCAATTGTCGATTTTCTTCTGGTATGGTTTTTAGAACTTGATTTGTCTCGTCTTTTTTTTTTCTTTTTCATTTTTTATTGATCTCTCCCGATAAGTCGAGTAGATGATGTATCATGACAATTAGTTTCCTCATTATCAAAATTTCATTCAAATTAAGATGAAATGATGACATACCTTGAGATCCACTAACATTACTATTCAATTGTGATGCTTCGGTTCGACTATTTCGCTTTCGACCACTTGGACTTTGATTATTCACTATGTCCATATACTGTTTAGTATCATTAAGGATTGACCACAAGTGTTCAAATTTGAACCCGTTTTTGAATGTTGAATCTTGTGTTAGTAATTCTTTTGCTCGGAATCAACTACATAATATAGAATAGAAAAATATTAAATAATTTTTACTATAATCTCATATAGTGAAATGAAACTACAAAATAAAATATAATAATATACTCATTATGTCTTGTTCCGAGGCACCATTTGGATTTAGGTTTTCAATTTGGCGAATGCATCCTCTTAACTTAGATATTGCAGAATTAATTACACGCGTTTGATTTTGAAGTGATTGCAGGGTCGAATATTATCTCTCAAATGCATTGGTAAAGCAATATGATACTCTGTTTCAATGCAAGACCAAAATGAATTGCTAGATTGGTTGGTACCTATTATTAGATTTTGTGAGATATCAATAAAAATATATCATAACAATTTATCTTCGTCAATAAAATATGAAGTAGTGCGAGAACCCATTTTTAGAGAATGAGAGCAATAGTTCAAAAATAGAAAATATATGAGAATATGAAAATATTATATAGAAAACATCTAGTATTTAAAGAGTAGTATGCATTGAGACGACATAGATTGTAATGACTCTTTTACCTAAATGTAGTAGGTTTGGTAGATAGTACTTCTTTCGTTCACTTTCATTTGTCCATTTCTACATTTTTCTCCCACCAATAAAATATTTAATTATTGTTATATATTTATTGGTTTTATCTTTTAACTTTTCAAAGTGGTTGAAAATCTCATTTCAATAATTAATGTACTGCATACTCCTTTTAAAAATTTATCTTTTAACTTTTCAATTCTGAAGATCCCACTGCAGTAGATACTTATTTCAAAACTTTATCTTTCAACTTTTCAATTCTCAAGACCCCACTTTATCTTCAATTCTCAAGACCCTACTGTAGTAGATTTTAAAGGAATATATTTTAAAATTTATCACTCAAAATCTAGAAAATTTTTGGAAATGTATTCCCGCTGTATTGTAAGAAAATAAAAATAAAAATAATAATCCCACTCAAATTTTAATAAAATTTTCATTCATATAAAAATTTTTCCTCTAAAAATTTTGATAATTTTCACGTAATTCATCTGATGCATACAAAGCTGCTACAATCTCATCTTCGTAACACTTCTCTACAACTTCTCTTTCTCTTCAAGTGACTTCTCCATTTCTTTCTTTATTTTTTTTTTCATATAGTATGTAGTTATTACAGTAATGAGTAGTAATATGTAAAGTCATATAGATATATGTAAACTGTTTAAATTTCTTAGATTTAATAAATAGAACTGTCAAATTTTTATACTTCTCATATGTATTTATTGAAAAGATATCTAATATATATTGATAAACTAAAAGTGACAAATAAAAGTGAATATTAAGAATTCTCAAATAGGATAAATAAAAGTGAACGGAGTGAGTAAGTTGTACTGAGCCTTGTGTTATTGCAATAGCGTATTAATTGGAAAAGATGGCATGGAGTCATTAAAAATATATAGAAATAAACAAAGATAACACTTATAAAAATATGTTTTAATTTTTTTATCCTTTACGAATTTATATATATATATATATATATATATTATATAGTATTTATTATGATAAGATTTGAAAGAGAAAAATAGTAATTGCATTTTAAGTTACATTGTAAATTACATTTTATGTGTTACTACCATCTCAATTTGTAAGAAACATTTTGCTCTCGATCATGCTATAGTTAAATTTTAATCTAGTATACCTGTCACACTTATAATCTAGTGTCAGGATAATTTGTTTTACTCTTGATAGTTTTAATAATGTGTTAGAATATAATAATTTTACATATTTTTGATAATACATATATTTGTTTTTCATTATGTGTATTTGAATTATCTTATTGAAAGATGCATACACTTAATTTTTGATTTGATAACACGTTTATCTGAATAGCCGGTTACGAAACTTGTTGATTTGAGGTGCAAGTTGTTGATTGGATAATATATAGTGTAGTAGTATAACTGCAACTTGTTGATTTGATCACTCATGCAATAGTACATATGTAACTTGTTAAATTTAGGTGCAACTTGTTGCATTTGATTTGATCATACATGCACGTGTTTTTTTATATGCATTTATTTATATGGTATGTGCAACTTATTTTTTTTTATCATATATGAATGTGTCCGTGAAGCAATTTGTTAATCTGATCATACATGCATTGCTTTATTATGATAATACTTGCATTTTTAATAATATGTTGTGCAACTTGTTTCACTGTGATAAGTGCACCACGTGAATAACTTGGTCTTATTGTATATACACTCGTTTATATGGTACGTGAACTCGTTTATAAAGAGGTATACGAACTTTATTAATAAAAAGTTCCGCTCTCAATCCTTTACCATTATGGATATTTCTTTTTTATTTTCTTATTTTACATATTCTTCTTGTTTAAATCTAGAAGATCCTATTGATTTTGCTTCAATTGTTATAGAGCAAGACCAATTGCTTCTTTCACAACAAGCCCACTTAAGTACTATATTTACAAATAACAATATTCTTATGAAGCAGTATTTCAATAAATCAATCCACAACCAAAGAATCCATGTAAGCTAAATTTCTTATCATAGAGTGATAAATCATGATCGGTAAGGAGCTTATCGTAATTTGTGGAATGATTACTTTTCAGAGAATCCTCTATAGAATGAGTCAATGTTTCGTAGGCGATATCATATGAGTAGAATTTTATTCTTTCGCATCGTCAATGTCGTAAAAAAATTATAATCATTATTTTCAACAACTACTAATGGTCTTAGTAGGCGAGGGTTGTCTACTTTACAGAAGATTATTGTAGTTTTCAAATGTTAGCATATGGAGTATCAATCGATTGAATTGATGAATATATAAGAGTACCCAAAGTTATTGAAAGTAAGAAAATAATTACCAAGCTGTCATGGAGGTATTTAGTAAAGAGTATTTGAGATCACCTAAAGCTAATGATACTGTAATGTTGCTTAAATATGTGAGAATCGTGATTTTTTAAGAATATTGGGGAGTCTCAATTGTATGCATGTGGGTGAATAACTATTATTCTTGAAGCTGTAGCTGATTATGGTCTTTGGATGTGACATGCATATTTTGGATTGCCAAGCTCCAATAATAACATCAATGTATTAGAATCTTCTAACTTATTCACAAATATTATTGATGGAGATGCTCAAGAAACTCGTTACACAATCAAAGGTAAAGAGTATAACATGGTTATTGTTTAGCTGATGATATCTATCCTAAATGTCTACTTTAGTACAAACTATTCATGAACCTTGATGTTCCAAAAAAAATGATTATTTGTAATGAAATAAAAGGCATGCATTAAGGATGTTGAATGTGATTTTGGTGTTCTTCAAACCATATTTTCTATAATTAAAGGCCTACCATAAACATGGAATACACAAGTTTTGCATGATATAATGACTATATTTATCATATTGCATAATATGGTTATTGAGAATGAACGAGATTTAAATGTAGATATTATTGAAGCGCGAGAAATACCAACCCCTGTGTAACCAGATTGACCTATCTGAGAACAACTCTTTGTCATCTCCATTGTTGCCACTACTATCAGAATCATCAATTTCAATAGTTGATCTTTGTGCTTCTATGACATTCAATTTGGTTGAAGCACGAGCGCTCATTCCAGTAGCCGCAATATTCGAGAACAATGCATCGTATCGCAACCAAAATAATGATAAATCTCTACCTTTGAATTTTTTGTATTCTTTATTCACCTATAATAATAAAGATTAAAAACCATGTGTTGGCAGAAAGCAAAAGAAATCAATTAAAAAGTTCTAAAAATAGTAATAATTTACCTTAATTTTTGTCTCCCAACAAGCATTATCGACATCAATAGTTTTTTTTGTGGAATCCCATCCTAACCCGATTCACCTCATATAAGAGACTTATAAAGTGTCCATTCACGCTTCATCACATCTTAATGGTTTTTCTAGAGCTAGTAAACAGACCGGTTTTGCCCGGACCGGTCCAACCGGTGACGGATTACGTATTAAATGGATCAACTTGCACGAATTTTTTTTACTATACGGGCTGATTTTACACCAATCCTAATCCGGCCCGCACGAATTACGGGTTAAACGGGCTAGTCCGTTAATTCGTTATCAAATAAAAAATATTAACAAAATTACATATATAATTTTTGTAATAATAAAGATAAAAATTTGTAAAGAGAAAAGATAAGAAAATAAGACATGATAAGCATGTTTATTTATACAAGTAAGAAATAAGTTAAAAATTGCGTCAAAGAAGAAAACTACTCATCCTTTACCAAGATGAAAAGATTATTTGATAGGCCTTGAAAAATCAAAATTTATCGTAAAACATGTAAAAAAAATCAAAATAAAAACAAATTTATCCATGAAACTTATAATTTTGACTCTTACATTACCAGATATAGTATATGATTTGTCCAATACACTTTTTGGAGCACCCAAATTTAAATTGAAATCATAAAGCAAAAGATTATAAAAGTAAAATTATAATATCTATAAATTAACTACGGGTTCACACAAAACAAAAAAAAATATCACATAATCAATCAAATAGCAAACTAACCAGTAAAGAAGAGATCACATTAATATAGAATACCAAGTAGTCATCGAAGGTAAAGACTACTGAATGTTGAGTAGGTTGCACGGAACTAGGGTTAGAAGAATTTAGAAATAGAGTTGAAGTTGAAAAGAATCACTAGTAAATTAGTTTTTTTTAAAGAAAAAGTTCCACAGGGTTGCGGGTTAGCCCGCGGTTAATCTGGCCCAGCCCATCTAAATCCGCGAGCCCAAAGGACCGGATTAAACGAATCTACTTATATGGCGGGCCAAATTTTGTTTGATACTAATCAGTCTAATTATCAGGTTAAACGAGCCAATCCATGGGCCTTGGGCCCATTTACCAGCGCTAGTTTTTTTAATTGCTTTCGATTATATGATAATCCAGTTTTTTCATAGAAAGCACCTTCTATATTATTCCATCCGCTCCTATTAAAATGCGAATTTGGTATATTTTCTTTTCTAACTTCTTCCTCACATAAATCAATGAACACATTATGCATGTTTTCATTCCACTTCGCTGACATCTATTATATTAGTATAAATCGTAAGTAATAAGAAAACACATATTCGCATTTTTTTTTCTAATGAACAAATACCAATTATGCAGAATAGAGAATAACATAAAACAAGCATATTAAGCATATAAAAATATCAAAATCTTCAAAGCCCACATTGATTTTCTAGAAATCTTAAGCAAATTTGAATCCTAGAACTCATAAGATTGTAAAGCATGAAAATTTTATTATTTTTAAATTAAAAAAAAAAAAAGAGGGGGAAGAACATCTACCTTAACTATTCGCAGCTTTAATCCAAAAACGAGCAAGCAATTGATGATGCAAAAAAATTCAGCCAAGAAAGAAGGAAGGAAAGAGAGAAAAGAAGTTGTTGTTCAATGAGGAGTTTTCACGATGGAAACTGGATTATTAGGTTTAAGGGTATTTGAGGAATATTAAAATTAGATGAGGTTATATGGGTAAATATGTTGGTTAACTTAAAACTCCTTATAAGCCGTTTAAAAAAAGTTAGAATTTGTAGGATATTAAAAAAATCCCTTATTAAAAAAATTAAAGGAAACACATATTATCACGGCTTGTAAGTTGAAAACTCCTTATACTCACACCCCTTCCTCAAGTTGGAACAATGGAAATGAGTCCCAACTTGGACAAATGGTAATAAAATGGAGGGGTACAGGCTTAGTGAAAAAAATCAGCAAGCTACTCATTGCTAGGAAGGTGAAGGAGGTGAACAAAACCTGCTATAAATTCATGTCTCACGACATGACAGTCTATGTCAAGGTGCTTGGTCCGTTCGTGGAAAATAGGGTTAGCTGTGATTTGAATGGCAACTTTGGAATCACAGTAGAGATTGATGGGCAGTTAAACTTGGATATGTAAGTCATCTAACAAGTATTTGATCCATTTAAGCTCACAAGTGGTGGAAGCTAGAGCACGATATTCAACTTCAACTGAACTGCGAGAGACCGTGGTCTACTTTTTAGTCTTCCAAGAGATCAATGATCCACCCAAAAACACACAAAAACCAGTTTAGGACTTTCTTGAATCAGTACAACTTGCCTAATCCACATCGCAATAAGCTTGCAATGAAAGAGACTGGTTTGCAGGATAATATAGACCATATGAAGACGTCCCTTTAAGATACTTTAAAACATGGACAACAACGTTCCAATGAGCTGTGCAAGATTGATTCATAAACTGGCTAAAAGCTTGAGTGGCATGAGTGATATCATGCCTAGTGAAGCCAAGATATAACAACCGACCAACAATTCTTCGGTACAAGTTAGGTTTCTCTAACAAGTGAGTTTCAAAAGCAAAAAGTTTACAACCTGGAGGAAGTGGAGTAAGCATAGATTTGCAATCAGTCATCCCTGCATCTGCCAAAAGATCCAAAATGTACTTGTGTTGAGAAATAACATCCCCTCAGCTGATCTAGCCACCTCCAGACCCAAATATTTGACAGGGCCTATATCTTTTATAGTGAATGCTATGTGTAAAGATTTCTTTACTCCAGTGATCTGAGACAAATCTAGTCCCATAACAAGCAAATAATCTCATAGACAAGGATGACTAAAAAGGTAGTAGCAGCAGCAGACTTTACAAATAAGCAATGATCATTCTCAGACTGAATAAATCTAATAGACAGTAAGTGAGTTGTCAACTCACAATTCCACTTTATTCCTGCTTGTTTTAATTTATATAAACTCCTTCAAAGTTTACAAACTTTTGTAGCAGGAGGATCATACCCATCTGGTATCTTCATGTATACTTCCTCCTTTAAATAACCATGAAAAAAGACATTGTTGATGTTCCACTGTTCAACAGGTCAATTGTTACTAGCAGTTATGGCCAAAAATAATCTCACCGTGACTTTTTTAGCCACCGGGGAAAAATAATCAAAGTAGTCAACACCTGCTTTTTGACTATACCCTTTTGCAACAAGCCTAGCCTTAAACCAATCTATAGAATCATCCGGCTTCAACTTGACTTTGTAAACCCACTTACACCCAATGGCTTTCTTGCCTTTAGGTAAATTTGTAATCTCTCATGTATTGTTTGCTTCAAGAGCTGATATTTCAGCAGACATGCCTTCCTGCCATTCAGTATGTTTAGAAGTTTGGTTGTATGTGGTTGGTTCTTGGATAGGTTGAATTTTAGAAAGAAAACAAAGGTAGTCATTTGAGAAGGTGGGAGTCTGCAAGAGCTTGATATCTACACCAGTAATAGCCATGGGAAGAGAGGAAGAGTGCAGGATGTTCATTACAAAGTCAGAGAGCCAAGCAGGTGGTTTTCTAGCCCTTGTTCTAGTTCTGAGAGGATGATTTTGTTGTATAACATCATTCCCTGATGAAAGACCTGGAACATGTAAGTCAGTATTTATCTCAGAATTATGAGAAGAAATGTTTGGACTAGATTCAGGTTGTGACTCATCATTAAGAGAATAACTGGACATATGAGGATGCAAGACATTTTCTGATGTATCAGATTCATTTTGTAAGGCAGAAGAAGGAAAATTGTTTATGGTTGGATGATGATCAATAAAATGTGAATCATCAAAGAATTCAAGTAATGGAGTATCCTCTATAGCAGTTGGATCCATTTCAGTATCTGTTGTCAAGTCTGTAATAAGTAGATGACAAGTATTTGACATTTTGTGAGATAGTTTGGAAGGGAAAAATATGTTCATAAAAGACCACATCTCTACTCAGCATGATTTTGTGTGTGTTTAGATCATAAACCTTGTAGGCTTTAAAACCCGGAGTGTATCCAATGAATACACATTGAAAAGATCTTAGCTCAAACTTTGTTTTATGAGGTGTTGTATTGGTTGCAAAGCAAAGGTAGCCAAATGATTTTAGAAAGTTATAATCTGGTAATCTATTGTGCAAGCATTCAAAAGGGCTTTTCCATTATAGAATTGGTGAGGGTAATCTATTTAGAATAAATGCAGCGGATTGAATGGAATCAACCCAGAATTTTAAGGGTAGTTTGGCTTGAAATAGAAGACTTCTAGCCAAGTTTAGTAAATCTTTATGCTTCCTTTCAACTCTAGTGATTTGTTAAGGAGTATAAGGTGTGGTTCTTTGGTGAGCTATATCATGTTGCTGGAATAAATTTTGACAAGACAATGATGTGAATTCAATGTCATTGTCAGTTCGAAAAGTTTTAATAGTTTGATTAAATTGAGTTTGGACAGAATGAATGAAATTTGTCAATATTTGGGTAGTTTGTGGCTTATGTTTGATGAAATAGATCCATACTGCTCTAGATAAATCAACTACAAGAGTTACAAAATAGAGTGATCCAGAAACAACATAATGGGCATAAGGCCCCCATAAATCAACATGAACAAGATCAAAAATCTTATCAGCTCTATCCGTATTTCTCAATAAAGGTATTCTCTGGTGTTTTGCCAAGTGACACATAGAACAAGAATTTCAAAGATCATTGTCATTAAAGGAAATACAGGAAATATGTTTTAAAATAGGTAATGAGGCATGTCCAAGTCTCTAATGCCAAGTTTTGAAAGATACATCAGTAGGCTGAGAAAGAAACACTTTGGGATTATTACAAGAATTTTTTGCAAGATCAGAACTTACATGTTTTGAATAAGAAATATCAGACGGAGTACAATGATTTAAGGTGTTAAGAGCTAAAGACTCGTTGAATCTCTATTGAAATAAGTTTTTATTGATCAATTGAATACTTCCTAAAAGAAGTATTTCATTGAAAATGTTGAAATTGTCTTTGTCAATCTCGACAATTGCATAGCCTCAAATGTTTCAATTGTCGATTCGAGTATCGAGTGAAAGGTTAGACCTATGGGTTCTATATTACTGGTCAACCCTACTATACTAGAACTGTACCGGGACAACATCTCGGAAGAGTTTGCACCACCAGTTTCACTACTGACTTTGTCAAAAATATAAAGATTCCCAGCCAGTTTTCCAACAGTTATTACATGATTAGATTGAAGCTCCTGCATTTCAAAAATCAAGGGATGAAATATATACATTTTATTTTGTTGATTTTGGTAAGTTTATGGACAGAAATGAGGTTGAATTTGAATTGTGGGATATAAAGCACATCTGTGAGTTGTTGGTTTGGTTGAAGGGTAATATGACCAACTTTTGTAACCGGTAAAGTAATTCCATTTGGTAATATGACAGAACAATGGGTTTTAACATCATAGATAGTATCAAATAGGCCAAGATTTCCACTTATATGGCTGCTAGCACCAGTATCAATTATCCATAACTTATTGCAAGAACTTTTAAATGTAGTTAAAGTAAAAATTTGAGTGTTACCTGAGGACTCCAAAAGACTGACTAAGTTGGCCAGATTAGGATTGAGATTACTCAGGTACTTGCCTACCTCTTGCTGAATAACTCCTACAATATGTGAATTAGCATTTGTATTATCACCAGCTTTCCAGAATTTTCACCAGTACTAGTACTTTTATCTCCTGTCACTAATATATTTGCATAATTCTTGCCGCTTTGCGAAGCCCCTCTCTGATCTTTCTTTTCTTTATAGCATTCCGAATAAGCCACAATCTTGAAACATTTTTCTTTCAAGTGTCCATCAAAACCACAATAGCTACACTTCTTGTCAGATTTCTTATTATCCTTTCTCTTGTTTGCATTATGTCTAGTACCATGATCATTAGCAAATCTGTTTCCTCCTTGATCCTTAGTAAACAAAACAGCTGAACTTGTGTCATTGTTGAGAAGTACTTGCATATCCATTTGCTTCTCGACTATGGTCACAATAGAGAAGACTTTATTTACACTTAGTAATAGTTCTAAAAGGAGAATTTGATTTCGTATAGGATTGAACCTATCATGAAACCCGATTAAGAACTCCATAAGTTTCCTTAAAAACATCATATTCATAAGCTCCTTTGATGTTTCACACTCATGATCAGCTTTCAGAATTGGTACCAAACATAACAACCCATCCCACAACATCTTGAGTTTAGTGTAATACTCTGCCACTGTTAAGTTTCCTTGTGATATGGAGCTAATTTCCCTCTTCAATTGATAGATAAGAGGACCATTAGCTTCACCATACCTCTCCTGAATTTCACTCCATAGCTGATATGAAGAAGAAACTTACAAAAAAGCTTTAACAATTTCTTTTGAAATTGAGTTCAATATCCATGAGATGACCATATAGTCAACTCTTTTCCACGGTTCTAAATCCCCAAAATCTTCAATTGGCCTATCACAAGTTCCATTAATAAACCCTAACTTTAATTTTGCCCCTAGTGCTATCCTAATGGATCTACTCCAAGTATTGAAATTCTTTCCATTGAACTGAGTAGAGACTAGAGACATACTAGGATAGTCTGAGTTTTGGAGATTGAGAGGATCTCCACTCTGATAGAATTTCATGCCGATTTGCTTCTCAAAATCGTCAGCCGCCATTTCTCTCTTAAAGTGAACGAGCAGACTTCACGATACAGAAATCTTCTACTTTCTTCTTCAATCCAAACCCTAAAATGCAATATTAACAAATTAGTGTAGATCTTGATAGCTCTGATACCATGTGAACATTCTAGAGAAAGATATTTAGAGAAGAAGAGAGTTTTGAGTGAAAAGTCTCTTTATCAAATATGTTATCGAATATGTTACATTCATACTCCTCGTGTGTTCTTATATAACAACCTAAAACAGATTTGTAACTAACTACCCTTCCACCTTTATATTAATGTTCTTCCCATATATATAAATTACAAATATATCCCAATCTTTGAGCATGGTCAATCATCCATGTGTGCAATCACCTAAATTGCTTTTACTTATTTTCACCACCATATACTCACAGCTCTAGCCACATTCCATTCTACACATTCCCATACAAAAATTTGGCATTTGGTATTTGGCATGTGAATTGGTGACCAAATTTGGCAGGTAGAAAAAGCAACTTCTCATTTCACTTTTTAACTTTTTTAATTATAAATTGACCCCAAAATTTTAAAAATATTAATTTTAAGTATTTTAGAACCTTATACATATTTGTAATATTTGCTATATAGTTGTATTTATAATTTGGATTTGGTGTTAATATATTATATAATTCGAAATAGTTTTTCCAAATTCTTTAATTTAAATCTTATATTCATATATTTTACCATTTTAATCAAATAGTAATTAAAGTATGGAAATCTAAATTCTAAAAATATAATATATGTAAAATAATACTTATATTAAATTGATAAATAAAAAAATATAGTAGTTGACATTATAATAAAACTTAAATCTTAAAAGTTAACCTATACAATTTATAAATTTGAGATATTAATTACTTTTTTTATTAAATTATTCACTTTTTTATATATTAATTTAGAAACTAATTAATTAAATTATGTTAATAATAATAATTTATTTTTATTAGTTACTAATAAAAATTTCTATTTAAATGTAGTTCAAAATAATTTTTTTTTTTGTAAATTATAAAAAAGGCCCCAAAAATGTCACTTTTGGCCTTTATATGATTGAAGATGGAAAATTTGGACAGAGAATATTCTATAAAATATGTTTTTTTTTTTTTTAATACCAAAATGACATTTGGAATGACATGTGTTGGAGATATCCTTAGACAAACACCCTCTTAATTTTAAAATTTTAAACTTTATTTAAATTAAAAAATTTGAATTTATGATGTGGATGGTGTTATATTTATATATATATATATATATATATAGAAATAGTAATAATATGTTAAATTATTTAATTAAATTAAAAAAAAATACTCTATAAAATTTAAAATTTGCCAGGATGGATAAAAAAATTAAAATTTTTGTAACAAGGAATTGGGATAATGAAATTATTTCGTCCTGTCAATCATCCTGCCATACGACTAAACACTCGTACTTAGGTTGAATATGTAAATAATTCTATTATATTGTGCTTTTTCCCTTTTTTATTAATTATTATACTTATATATATATGGTTTTTTATTAATTATTATACTTCTATATATATATGGTTTTTTTTATGTATAATATTAACAGTAAATATTTTAAATTATATATAATTAAAAATTATAAAAAAATATTATATTTAAAATATAGATATTAAAATGAGATCTCACTTAATATATATATTTTTTTATTTATATTTTTTAGATAAAAAATAAAATATAAAATAAAATATTTGATGAATAGTGGTTGAATTAAAAAATAAAAAAAAAAAGTAAAAAAAATAAAGTAAGAGAGAAAGTATGTTAACAGTAATAGTAATTTCGAGCTATGAAGTTGAATTTGTCTCCATTGAATATGGATGATATGGGACATATGCAAAGTAAAATTTTTATTTTGAAAGGAAAACAAGATTTTGCAGCTTTTCTATGCTTTATTGTCCTCAATCGACTTTTTTTTCTTTTTCCTTACTTTCTCTGAAGATTTTTTTTTCCCGACTTTCTCTGAAGAATCATCTGTCAACTCACGTCCTTGTAGAAAAAAATTATTTAATAAGTAATTTAATAATTTTATTTATAAAAATTGATAAATTAAAAATTAAGGATTTTTTAAAAAAGTGTACTTTGGTTCATCCAACCAACCAAATGAATTCCTTTTTCACAAACCAATCAAATGTTAAGGTGGTATTTGTTAAAAGAACTTTGTCAACAAAGTATAAAAAATTATTTTTTTTTTTTTGTTTTTGTCTTTTTCTGTAAAGAGGCTTTGGCACCTCCAACCGGGTAACTTGTAGAGATGGGTGATCACGATTCATGAACTAACGTGTAAAGTGGCGTCACGTCCGTCACTATACTTTCTTTGAATTTCTGAATGTACTTCTGGAACTTTTTCCTATTCGACCGTAAAACTTGTATTAACAAAAGGGGGTCCTTCTTTACTGAAAATGAATCCTCCATTTTCATTACACATTATGATATGAGACAAGAAGAGGATCCATCAGCAGCAATTGGTTTGATTTTGCACTTGGAAAACACTGGTATCAGTGATGGCCTTCATAAATAAAAGAATATTCTATTCATCACGCACAAGTTTTTCATGTACAAGATTACGGGCTTAACATTTAACAAATGGGAAATCATCTAACAACGTTCAGAATCCTCACATCTAATACATGTACCTCACTTCAATTCATCATAGAAAGAAATAAAATTTTTAAAAATCCTAGATCAGACTGTTCCTTGAATGATTTGTACATAAAGGTAAATGACTACTTTCTGTATTTACTACTATCATTTATATATGCAAAAAGCCAAGTCCGACAACAGAAAAATAAACAACGGACCTTTTGTTGAGTATGGACTTTTGACACAGGTAGTGATGGTTTTTGTATGAATGTGGTTACTGAGTTATGGTAAATTAGAGTTCAGAAGACCCATTGATTCTGCAACTTCCCTTGCAGAAAAATTATCGGCTTGTTCCTGCACATAGAAAGAATGAAGTGAAACTAGAAGCATTGAGCATCTCCAGAATTATTCAATCCAATCATAAAAAATACCTGAAGACGATGCAACAGATACATCAAAAAGAGGTGTACGAATACCTGCGAATGCATCTCATGTTTGTCACTTTACAATTTTATTCTGAAAGATTCTACATGTAATTGGATACCTTAATGCTAAAAGTTACTATTGATTCTTACAAGATAAAAAAGTAGAATCACACGAGCTGTTGGATACCGCCAAAGAAATCTAGTAGCCCTGACAGCTCCAGAATCTAGCAGTTTAGCTGCCTTCTGCAACTGCATTAGGCAAATTGAAGCAAAATGTTTAAACAAGGGACAAGGTTAGAAAGGTATTAATAATGAGTAACACTACCTGTTCGCTTGCCGCCGTCATGTGTCGGTGATGCAAGGGGAGAGGCCTGTGTGAATACTATTTTGTGAGAAAACTTCCACAAATGACAGTAATCAATATATCAAAAAATCTTTTTACAGTTTAGCAAAATATGGATGACATAATGGTTCCTTTTTGAACCTCGCATGCTTCTGAACTTCTTGTTGTAGGAGACAAGCACGTCTCCAGCCTTTAAAGGTGATTAAAACAGAAGAAAAGGTTCAAAGCCCACTATATAATTTTATCTGTTGTTTGGAAGTAGTCTAATAACTACAGAAGAAAAGTTCTAAGTTCAAATGGAAGGCATAATGAATACATGTTATCAGCTAAATTATAAATCTGATTCAGTCTAAGAGCTAAATTACTAGTATAACTGAGTGGTAGTGCAGCAAGAACACGAGTAACCTAATCTAGGTGATTAGATGTATTATCATATTGTTTTCAACTATACCAACACCAAATAAAAAGTTCTATTCTGATTCAAACCCACTGTTCAGATTTCATTGATGAAATGTGCACCTATTTCATTCAGTCAAAAAATATTTCAACGTACTCAAGTGTCTTCATTTCAGTGTCTTCTTCCCAAGATGATGACCATGATCGCCTAGAAACTCTGCTTTTTTCTGCCTCTACCTAATCAGGATAATAGTTATACCATATGAAATGTAAAGACAAGCCAGAACATAGTGCATAAAATGCAAATAAAAACATATCGATGAAAGAAGAAGAAAGAAAAGCTAACTGACCTGGGCTTCATGCAGACGCTTTATTTCCTTCTCTAATTGAAACTCAGCTGCAGCCTTCTCACTAGCCAAGGTCTCAAGTTGTGTTTGCTTGTAGTACTGCAGCAAGTATCGCAATCATATCTACGGACTTCACATATATAACTATTTTATATTAACTGGAAAATAACATTCGAAACCATACCAACAAATCAGTTAGTTCGCGATAGCGTTTCTCCAGTTCCATATGCTCCTGGGATAAAAGGCAACCAAACAAATCAGTAAATGGTCAGTAATGCCCAAATAGACTAATAAAATCAAATTAAATTAAACTACATATATATATATTATAAAAATAAAATAAAATAAAACCTGAAACTGCTATAAAGAGGACAATTTTAATCTGGAGCTAAAGTTAGCACTAATCCAGGGTTTGACCATTTTCTATTTCATAGGGTTCAATTACTTTCTCTGAATCAGACAGCCCAGGCTCCCTAATCACCTTCATTCATTTCAGACACAACACTCTGCTCTCTCCTTCTAATGAGGATGAAGTAAACTTGTACCTTGAGGAATTGAAGTACCTAACTTTTAGAAATACCTTGTTAGCATAGTACTTCCTAGATAGTGTAGTTATTATTATTTCCTGCAGATAGCAACCGCCACAACTGATAGCACACTAAGAAAAATTGCCATCACCTGATTCCTTTTGGGCGTAACTATGCAACTTATTACATAGAATTAATGACTTGCAAATTATTAGGCAATTTTAGAGCTTAAAACAATTGATTATTTCTTTTTTTATTTTAATAAACCTAAATATAATTTGTGGAATTATCATCTTACATACTGTCCTTCCCTTAACACTTCAACAATGACTTGTCTAATAATCATGGACCATTAAGTAGATTGATAAAAGTTGATACAAAATACAGCCCAGATATTTGACAGATAAATACCTTCCACCATCCCTCCCGCGCAAAATGCAGAAATGACCATTTTTCAGAACTAGTTAAGAGTACCCAAAACATCTTCACATAAAATCTTCTTTATCTTCAAGTCATTTGTATTACTCAAACAGCAAACTCTTTCAATCATTTAGGTAATTTTTTTTATTTTAGCTGAGCATTAATTAATAGATTAAATGCACCAAGGATAATGTAAATTAATAAGAGCTGCACCCCAAAACTTAGCTCATAAAGACAGATTGACACTTGATATTGCCTTGCCCTTCATGACTGACACCTATTATTACAGCTTTCAGCCTCTATAACTCACTCAACCCTTTATTTGAACCCTCTCAAATATTCCTCTCCAAGCCAAGATGGCTCAGCTTTGGACAGTTCACTCAAGCCAATTGGTCAATCACCACCTTCAAGGTCAGCTCTCCATGCTTGCACAAAAATACCTAATAAACCCCTCTAATACAATAATTGGGTACTCTCCAATCTTCTTTTCCTCCTCTCTCTCTCTCTCCACTCACTCAACTCAATCCAAAGATTTTTAAATCCAATGTTTATCAATCTTTAAGATAAAGGTCACTTGAGTTGAGTGGCTGAAAACGGTGGTTGCTAGGTCTTCTCTTTACATCCTGTGATGCCACATATGGTATAGTAATAGTAGTATATACAGGTCAAAGTGGCTGACAGTATTTCCTCGCAAAACATAGCTGCTATGTTTCAATAAAGTCAAGCTCTAGTATGGCCAAGCCATATTTAGCAGTACTTGGAAAGCCACATACTGTAAGCTATCATATCAAGATAGATATTCCAAGGCTTTCGTCAACCCTATATCAACATCCCAATTCGCCAATAAGGTATTACATAAGGGGTGAAGAAAGGGTTCCTTCCTATCAACTAGTTCCAACCTACGAATTCTAACCCTATAGTTTCAAACATAAAATTTACAAGGTAAAGAAATAGATATAGATCGGACCCAATGCTAGGGTGTCACCCTTTCACTTAAAAAAGAAAACATGAAAAATAACCCCA